>JAOBAZ010253171.1:0-38186 GCA_026546875.1 Pteroeides caledonicum
ATCAGTTCATATACGACTCGAGCTCATGGTATAACTGTTAAATATATATATATATATATATATGGTCCTACTTGACTTCACACTTTCTTTGCGTCCGCGTAACGAACTATATCCCACAAGCTGTTGTCGCCAACATCAGTATGTGTATGTATAAGTTAAGCGATTCGTTCAGATTGTTCCAAGCTACGGTGATGAGGTGTTGAACAGCGAAACACGTGTCCGTAGATTGAACTATATATATATATTATGTAGACAATACATCTTTTAAAAAAAAAGAACTTCAACTTACCACAAATAACATCCAATTCATCAGATTTATCTTTACAATCATCATCAGTATCACAAATAAACGAACGCGCAATGCACTGGCCACTAGCACAAGTGAACTGATTATTTGTACAGTTGCTTTCCTCTGCTACACACCAGAAATCATTGAGCAATTTGTAACCTTTCTTACAGCTGCATTTACGGACACGTCCAATAGCAGTACATATCTGGCTACAGCCACCATTATCACGGCAGGGACTTAAAGAACCTAGGAACAAAGGTAACATAGCACGAATTAACAACCAACCAATAAAACAGGATTACCCATTCAAGAACTAGTTCCAACAAAGTCAGCAACAAATAGTGGCCCTGTAAAATCAATAACAACCAAGAATGGCGATCCAGAAATAAACAACTGCATACACAAATTGAAAAAATTCTACGTTAAGACGTTTTCCCCATATCAACGTACAATTTTGTCTTTCAGGTGTAAAGACTTGGATATCCATTGGTCGATACTGTAACGTCGACGTCAGACCAATTTGACTACCACCACTTAATTTATCAGCTTTAATTACTTTTCTCCATACCCAATCCGTCCAGAATATAGAACTGCCTAAAACCGTTATTGCAAATGGGTGAGGCAAATTGTCGACGATAACTCGACGGTCGGATCCATCCAGTTTTGCACACTCAATCCTGAAAAATAATACATAATCGAGTAAGCAGATATGTAATGGATGGATGAATAGATGAATGGATGAATGGATGGATGAATAGATGGATGAGTGGACAGATGCATGGACAGACAAACGGACGGACTCACACGAACACCAGCAACCTTAAGCAAGCACTGTTTTACAACGGGAACGCACGGCCGGAAGTTAAAGAAAGTGTAAAGTGAATGTCGTAGCTCTTCTGCTTCAACGGTAAACAGCATCAACTTCCGTCTACTGCTTCCGTCGCAGAAATCAAAGACGACGGGCGCAAGACATAAAGACAATCAACCCAGACTTCCTTTAACTTCCGGTCGTGCGTTTCCGTCGTACTGTCACGCACACGCACACAAAGAAATATACCTGTCCAGTCGAGCATCGACCCAGTACATTACATTATCATAAATGTCAACTGTTAAACCATTTGGCCAACCCAAGCTAGCGTCCACCAGTACTCGTCGGTTGACGCCGTTTAAAAGCGAACGTTCAATACTTGGCACACCCCAGTCCGTCCAGAACATCATGCTAGGTAACATAAACAGCAAATATTACATTAGATTTGTTTAAGAAAACCCACAGACATATAATGAGAATGGAAGCCTGCTTTACAATAGTAAAGTGAGCTGCAAAAATAGCAATGATTACCTCTCACAAGGCATCACAACAATAGCTCGAGGTTCAAGTAATCCAACTGAAATGACATTTGTTAGGTTTCTTCCATTATAATCAACTCTACGGATTTTATCATTTAAAGCATCTGTCATGTATATCTGTTTTGACATCCAGTCAACCGAAATGCCATCAGGAATTACTAAAAACGCATGATCAGATATTTTAACTTTAGCCAGAGATAAAAAGACCACGCATATACAGGAATGCCAAGCACGCGCAACACACACGCCGATGCACACCTGTGTACATAAACAAGTACGTGCCCGTATAGCGATGCGATACTTCTATTACCGTGTTAAACTTACTTGGCAAACTCGTTTCTTTCAGTCCAGTGCCGTTAATATACACTGAAAAAATAGATTTCTTCAACACAGTAAAAAATATTAAATTTTCTTCGTAGTCAAAATCTAGAGCGACTGCAGCACGTTTGACAAGACCTGAGATGGGAGGATAAGGGACAGTCTTCTTTTTTGGATCCAAATAAAGAAAACGAATTTGAGTTTGTACAGCATAGACCAGAAATGCTGAAGACTCTTCGCAATGTTTGCCATCGTTTGAGAGTTCGCCACTTGCACAAACGCACCTAGAAAATGTAGTTTTTAACAGAAGTGAGGTCTTGGTAATCTAAAATAAGGCAAAATTAAGATATAGGAAGGCGGTGTTAACAAGAAGAAAGATAGGAACACGACGGAATTGGCATGACTATAGAGTACAATATACCTGTATTTTTTCCCATTGCTGGGTAAACATAGTTGTTCACAGTCGTTGTTTTTACACGCTCCAGCAGAACGCTGTCTACTTTGATCATATGCAAACACATCACTTGGACCACGTACAGGATTTTTAGTTGAGCGAAATTTCATCACAGATTTTCCATTTCCCTTTCTTATTCGGATAATTTCATTAGTTTGAGCAAAAGCAGCATACAGATACTCTTTAAATACTGTAAGTGCATAACCGTTCCTGTAGCTTTGATCCTGAAAAATTATTTGTTTATTTGCTATAAAAAGTTAAAAAAGTAGTGAGATTAACACATAACGAAGGCATTCATTTGAACAAACCTCCATTAAAGAGCCGCTGTTTTTAGATCTCTCATTGTTTTATCACCCCTGTTATTTTTCTCTAAACATCCCCATCACTTTATTAATCCCTTTATCTTTCTCTAAATGCGGTGTTACTTTTGATAAAAAAAGTTTACGTGAAACATCAGTAAACCAGTTTAGACATTGCAGGTACTGACCTGCAACTGACCTACTAACCATAATTCTCCTGGTGAGTTGCAACACCACCACCTCAACTTTATTTACACAATATCGCTATTTGGTTTTAAATACGACTTAAGTAGGACCGAACCTGTTTGATAACTTCAAACGAAGTTATTTGCTGACCAAGTATGGCACTGTGCATATGTCATGATGAAACATTTAAGTAAAAAGTAAATTGTCCTCTTTACCTCCATTGTAATCCATACGACCAACTAAATTTAACTTTCCATCTATCCAATACACCATCTTTGCTCTGTAATCAATCGATAAGCCATTAGGCCAAACAATAAATTGACTGTTGTTCTTTAGTAAGCTTTTGCGAGAACTTCCATCCATGAAAGCTTTTTGAATCTTAGCCACTTTGCCCCAGTCTGTCCAAAACATTACTCCGTTAGCTGGATCAAGTGCAATAGCTCTGGGTTTATCAAGACCAGTTGAGATGACAGGAACACGATGGGATCCATTAAGACGGCTTACCTAAGCAACAAAAATGTGAAAATACAGTGAATATGGAAACCTAAGATATGGAAGTACTAATGATACTGAATCTTGTAAACTTAGCAATAAGTAAAGTCAAAGAAAAATGATAATACATTTTTTGTTTTAAATGAAAGGACATATGGAACCTCTTCACAATTTTGTCATATCTCTCTTTGTTTTCGAGATATTTTACTTCAAAGTTTGCACACCATAATTTCAACATTGCTATAATTATAAATAGAAATGCATGAGTTAATTTGATTCAAGATAACTGGCTATAAAAGAAGTTAAATAACTTCACACGTTTTTTTGTTTGAGTCAAAATAAAAAATATGTCGCCATTTTCTTTAAACAATTTACTGCCAACATCTGTTCTCGACTTATCTAGATTTGTTATCTAGATAAGTCGAGAACAAAGAAAAATACAAAAAGTTGTAAAGTATATTGGCCTATTATTTAACAAATTAATGTAAGTTTAAGTCCATTCCCAATGTTCTTTCAAACAAAATTGCATAATAACAAACAATACTATTTAAACTTAGAACAAAAAACACATCCATGAGTGAACTAATGAATTATAGTATTCCTGTGTCCCTTTACCGACATGAAAACGAGGCTACTGGGGAAATTTAAACAGGCAGATTTATTGAAGTGTCTGTATTTACCTCAATCAATTTGGTCTCCATATCAGTCCAATATAAATTTCTTCCCACCCAGTCCACTGCTATTCCATGAGGTCTTTTTAAACCTGTTGTGATGATATATTCTAAATCGGAACCATCCGTGTTAACACGTCCAATGGCGTCCTTTGCGTCGTCTGCAAAGAAGATTGTACCATCGGCGTACAAAAAGTCAATAGCGTAACAATTGATTGTTACAGAGATGTAAGGTAAATGAGATGACTGGTCATCTGGCTTGAAAGATATACCAAAGAATTCTAAAAAAAAACAAGGTACGTGAGAGATAAATCATTCAGGAATTCTAGAAATTAAAAATATTAATTTAATTCTTAAAATCAAACTATTGAAAAATCAAAAGACAAGATCTTAATGTAGTTCATCTGTACTTCAACTATATATTATAGATGCTACTAACCATTAACGTTGGAGTAAACCAGAAAACTATCACTTGTTTCACATTTACGAGTTGCAGAATTAAATGTATATCCTCGTCGACAATGACACTGAACTGTTTTTCCAGTCCACAAACACAATTCTGGGCAATTACCATTATTTTTAGCGCAAATATTGGTTCCTGCGTAATAAAAAGAGAGAACTTTGACTAACTAAATTTTTTTAAATCCAAGTCCACTCTCCAACCCCCAGATGTTTTCTTAATCTTTCCTCGACTCACTTCGCTTATCTTTCTTTTTAAGTAACAAATTATTTTTAGACAAAGTTATTTGTTTGAACGCAAATTCAAGATATTCAAAATAATTATCTACAGTGCCTCGAAAGAAACAGTATTCCGTCGTTTCTGTAAAGAAGAAAATGTTTTGTCTTATTACCTGGTTGTCTTTGTTTATTAAATACGCAGACATCCATCACTCCTTGTAGTCTTGACTTAAGTACAACTTGATGAGAGTTATTAAAATCTGCTTTATTGATCGAATTAGTAACCCAATCACTCCAATATATACTGCCGTTAAAAACAGATATCCCAAAAGGATGTTTTAAATCTAAAAAAAATGACTCAACGGTGAAAAAAGATAAAATTATTGAGAGAAGTAACGACAGAGAGCAACACTATCAAAAACAATAACAAAAAACGAACAAAAACAATAAAAAACAATAATGACAATAACAACGACAACTTTGATAACGGTTAAGGTTAAGACAATGATAATAATGGTAGCGGTAAGGATAACGATTATACAGAGATTCAGATTTGACTACCGCTACCATTAAGGGACCATTAACCAATCATATGGGTTTAATTCAGGGGATTAACCAATCAGATTAGAAATGAAAATCTTGGAGGTACGGTAGCGGTAGTGGAAGTCAAATCCGAATCTCGCTAATGATAACGGTAACGGTAGCGGTAAATAGGGATGTGCCGGATACCACATTACCGGATACCGGATACTCCCGGATACCACATTACCGGGTACTCCCGGATATCGCAAAATTACCGGATACTGCCGGATATTACATTACCGGATAACGGATACTGTAAATATCGCAAAATTACCGGACACCGGATACTGCCGGATACCACATTACCGGATCCAGATACTGCCGGATATCGCAAAATTACATTAGCGGTAAAGATAACGATAATGATAACGGTAAAGATAACGATAATGATAACGATAAAGATAACGATAATGATAACGGTAAGGATAACAATAATGATAACGATAACGGCAGCGGTAAAGATAACGATAATGATAACGATAATGATAACGGTAATGGTAAGAATAACGATCCCAACAACAATGAAAAAAACAATATTGTTACATTAACAACAACAGCAACGACAAGAACAACAACATCCACCCCGACAACGACAGCAACAATAAGAATGACAAAAACAACAAAATATCGACATAAGCTATGTATCTAATCTTACTGGCAACAAGAACACGGCGTTTTGTTCCATCAAGTGCAGAAGACTCAATTTTATCAAACGCTGCATCTGCCCAATAGACGCGATCATTGTCATAATCAATTGTTAATCCATTAACAAAATGAAGAGAACTGTTCACCAAAACAGTAATATCGCTTCCATCCAAACGAGCTCTTTGAATTAATTTAAGTCCCCAGTCTGTCCAAAAGAAGAATCTAGATCAAATGAGAAGTCACAACCCACGATCAAATACTCATCACGTAATAATTTAAATAATGACCAAAACCAAAGCTCTTTTTATAATTATTTTAACGTCCCACTATCATGAGTACATCAACGGATCAATACCCTTGATAGTGGCTAACACAAATAGATTTGAAAATGCTTTTAAATAAGCTTCTTTTAAAATGTTTAATATTTCGTGCCTTCCGAAACGTAAATTACACCTTGCATTAAAAAGCATTCAGAAAAGATTTTCAAATTAACTCATGCAGTGTAATCCAAACTAACCCTTTACTGGGATACACAGCAATTCCTCTTGGCTGATCCAAATACTTGGATTTTGACAAAACCACTTTGTGATAACGACCATCTGTACGAGCCATACTAATAACATCAGACCCACTGTCCGTCCAATAAATATTTTTTGCCACCCAGTCAACTGCAATACCATCTGGGGATCGTAAACCTGAACCTAAAATACAAAATATTATACCAACATGCATTCAGTAGATATTTTATTTCATAATTTCATATTAAATTGTTTATTAATAATTGCTTAGTATAAACACTCTTAAGATAAATTGAACCAATTCCTTTTACTATGTATTCCTAATAGCATAAAGAGATAATTTCTGGTTTTACCTGGTTTAATTATTTTTTCATATCCGCTACCATTAACAAATATTCTTGAGATGGAATCATCTGTGACGTCAGTCCAATAAATACGATTTTCAGAATAATCGACATCTACAGCAATTGCGTCAGGAATGCCAAGAACTGGAATCATGACTTCACTTTCATCGTTGTTTAAAGGAATAGCTTTAATTTCAAAACGGCGACTGTAGACCAAGAAACTGTCAACAGCTACATCAAAATAAAAAGTTAACATACTATTTATAAACAAATATCGATAAAAATGCTGCTGTCCGGGCACAAGTACCAAATGTATGTACACAAAAAGGCACTACGCAGGCAATAGGAAATACAAAATGTAATAAAGAAATGGTTCTAATCTGACAAACATTGAAATGTAGGCGATAGGTAGGTAGCATGAAATACAAAATGGAACAACGTAACTGTTACAGATATCACTGATAATACCACAGATGGCCCAGGAAAGAGGAGTTTGGTTTACTCGGCCCCATTTCGCGGCAATTCACAATATACCTGTGAAAATACAGGTATATTGTGAAACATGCAAAATTGTAAAACACGTGAAACTGCTGCTGGCTTCTTTCAAAAGCTCTAGACTACAACGACAACCCACCTTTGCATGATTTGGATTCCAATTTAAAACCAATAGGACAAAAACACGTGTAACCTTTCGGTTTCAAAACACAAAGGTGTGAACATTTGGCGTTGCTGCAATGATTTCTTCCTAAAATTGAACAAATAGTTTAGAAAATAAGGTATTATAAAAAAGAAATAGTTGTCAAATGAAAAATGGCCAGAAAATAAACGTAAATAAAAATACAAAATATTTAACCTTGAGGTTGTTTTAAAGGATGGACAACATGAATATCCATCACACGACTTGAGGCGGAATAAAGTTGAGTAATATTTCCTCCAGGGTATTTACTTGAAAACCTGAGAGCATTGCCTGACCAATCAGTCCAAAAAATAGTGTCTTCAAAAATACTTGCAGAAAATGGATGTTGCAGTTTAGGAGATCCAGCAATAACGGTAAAACGATGTTTACCATCATAGTTACAGAACTCTAAACGGTTTAACTTGGCGTCTACCCAATATACTCGCCTGAAAGGAATAGTTGTATTTGTAATGCAAGTTGGAAGTAGTAAAACTCATAATACACTACACCATACTTTACATCTGTAATCTATTGTGTTATAGTTAGAAAAGCCAAGTACTAATACAGCCTTAAACCAAAATCGCTCCTGATTGGTCAGTTCCATTTTTCCTTAGCGACCTGGTAGCAACGTATTGTCTAGGGTGATTCTGATATAAATATTCATTAGTAGTTTAATCATGTCAAACAAAAGATTGCTACCCCATCGCTAAGGAATAATGGAACTGACCAATCAAAAGC
Organism: Pteroeides caledonicum; assembly: GCA_026546875.1. Lineage (NCBI taxonomy): Eukaryota > Metazoa > Cnidaria > Anthozoa > Scleralcyonacea > Pennatulidae > Pteroeides > Pteroeides caledonicum. The sequence continues at coordinate 8,238 of JAOBAZ010253171.1, forward strand.
GATCTTGGTTTAAGGCCGTATTGGTCTCAATATGTTAATTAAAATCACATTTGAGAACTTAATGGAAATCTTGGGACAAAACGAGAAAACTCACTTGTTTGGATAGTCCAATGTCATACCATTAGGCCAACCCAGTTTTGAAGTAATAATTTTATTTCTCATGCTACCATCCATATTTGCTCTTTCAATAGCAGGCGTGCTTCCCCAGTCTGTCCAAAATAAATAACTAAAACAAAAATAAAGAGTAACAGAAGTTTATTGGAAAGAAAGCAAAAATATCAAAAAGCGGTTGATATTAAATATACGGTACTGATAACTTAACATGAAATTTAAAGTAAATTTTTATTCTATCTTAAATAAACAAAATATGCTCGTGGTGACTTGGTACACGAGAGCTCAATAAGACCGCAAAACTGAAAATTGGAACTCGAGCGAAGAAAGGAAGAAGTGGAATCCCGGGGCGCTTAGCTTAAATCTCGTTTTAACTGCAATGCTTTTTTCACCTCTTTCTATGTTCATCACCCTACATGTACTTCTGTAGGGATAAATAACAGTTTAACGGCATACCCTTCTCTTGGGTCCAACTGTAGCGCTCTGGGAGAGTCAATATTTCTTATAATGACAGTACGGTATCTACCATTTAGTTTGGCCACCTCAATTTTATCCGCTCTCATGTCCAACCAATAAAGATTACGGCCAATCCAATCAACAGCAATACCTACAATAAAATATTGTAACCATAATTCAATATTAAAGCAATATTATTACTCATTAACAGATCAACATTTTATAATAAAAGAAACAAACTAAATCGTCAGGGACATATTATAGTTGAATCCAATAAAAACTTAAATTACGTCACCAGTACTACGTCACGACTACGACATTATCACTGCATGACGTAATTAGTGCATACCTTCTGCCGCTGCAAGTCCTCCAGACACGACTGTTTCAATATTACTTCCATCAAAATTTGCTCGTTGTATCTTGTCTACTGTGACGTCAGTCCAATATAACTTTTTCTCTTTCCAGTCAAAATCGACCCCAATGGTGTTTCTCAAACCGATGATGAGATCTGAAAACCTAGCTCGTTCCAACTTAGGAACTACTTTTTTTATCGATATACGATTGGAAAAGATTAGAAATGGCAATTCATCGCTGTCTAAAAAAAGTAAACGTTATAATGAATGCAAACAAAGTGGAATTCAGTCTTCTCTGCTTTTTTCCTTTTTCACTACCATCAGTAATCTTTGATAAAAGGAGGATTGTGAAAATCACCAAGCTCTACACGCACCTGAGATAATCACTCCACCCTTGCACACACTACAAACACGTGCTTTTTTTCACTACCATCAATACTCTTCGGTGAAAGGTGGATTATGAGAATCACCCACCTCTGCACACACCTGAGATACAGGTAAGAGTATCACTCCACCCTTGCAAACACTATAATACACATACTCCTTCTGCCCCCTCTTTGATAATGATCAGTCTTACAATTTCCATTTTTTTATGAACTGTAACTTTTCTTTACCATTAATAGCTTTACATGAACGTTTGTCAAGTAATTTAAGATAACCAGCAAGACATGAACAAGTATACGATCCTTTAGTGTTGACACATTTCTGGCTGCACGACCAAGGTAACTCGCACTCATCGATATCCCCACATGTTTTATTATCTTTAGTAATTTTTAATCCAGCTGGGCAACTACACAGCGCACCTAAATACAAAGATTTTTTAGTAAAACGGTGTCAAAGGGTCCATAATTATTGGAACACTTCTAATAGAATTTCAACAGAACTCGTGTAGCTATGTTATTGTATTAGTTTTATGTAAATTTATATCACTTTGTCTCTGCAATAAATATATAAAAAAATGCGCAGGCAAAGGTATAATAAATGTACTTGATAACGTAGGCAAGTATTAAATAATCCATCTTAAAAAAAGCTTTACCTTATTAGACAACAAACAAACAGAACATTTCAAAAAATAGCTGATAAAACACTCTTTCTAATAATAAACGCTAACAGAAATCAAAACGAAGCTGCTATATTCTTTACGTCAAATACGTAGAACTCAGCTGACATGTGACTTACCTAATGGAGAATTTGAACAAATATGACTACAACCACCATTTTTATTTTTGCATTCGTTGTACAAACATTCAGTAGACTCGTCCTCCCCGTTAGGACAATCCTCATTTGAATCACAAATTTTTTCTCGAGGTATACAAATAGTGGTATTTGGACATCGGAACTGACCATCAATGGGACATGAAAAACCTGCAAAAAAATGAACGAAATGATTTGCTAAAAATGTTTTGCTAACATTTCCGTTCTTAAAATCCTTCAAGTCTGAGATTTGTTGAAAATATTTTTACAAAAATCTTGCTGCCAATGTTATCACACTTGACCTGACTGAAGAAAAAACAAGAAATTTTTACATTTTTTTTCAGTATCTGAAGATGATTATGTATTGAGTTTATTTTAGAGCTCATCTTACCACATCTTAATTCATCACTGTTATCACCACAATCATTTTCACCATCACAAACGAACTCCCTTGAAATACACTTTTGATCATTTTTACATTGAAATAATCTTGGTCCAGTGCACGAACAATTGTACTCATCAGAATTATCACCACAATCGTTGATCTCATTACAGACAAGAGTTTGACTAATACATTTTGAGTTTGTACAAGTAAACTCGTCGCTAGTACAATCTGTAAAATAAAATAAGTGTACAATTATAAACTGAAGTCAAATCAGCCGTGCTAACGTCTAATAACCGGGGGATTAGAACATGAACATTAGGAAACTGTGCCTCAAATTTGTCACTTAAACCCCTTATAAACCTACAATAACCGAGACTTAAGTAAATAATCGTTTTAGTATAATTTTACTAGTTGATGAATGCAAAAACGACTTTTTAAACGACTTTGAAAAAAAAGCATTTGCTTGTCTGGTTAGTAAATAATGCCTGGACAAGTTACCAATAAAATACTTAAAAGGCATTATTTACTAGTCAAATTATACTAAGCAAAAGTAGATAATAAAAATAGAGCACGAGATGTACAGCTAGTGCAGAAACGGCAAATGCCCCAGAAATTGAAAATATTGCTTTCATAATGTCAGTTAAAAATGCATTCAAAGCCGTTTATTCTCCTTCGTTCACAGCTTTCCTAGAGATCTCCTTGACGAGTAAAACTGTCTGGCGTTAGAATTAGCAAAGATTATGCTTGATGTTCATACATCAAATGATAATGTCAACTGGAGAAGTTTACCCTCTAAGCTAATACTGGGAAAATAAACTTGATATTTTGGAACATCAAGTAATGATAGTTCTCTGGGATAATAAAAAATGAAAGGAATTAGAAAATGAAAATTCTGGCGAAGAAATTCAACTCTGCTATCTGACGTTCACCTTAAACGCAACCCTTAACTAAATACACAAATGTGGACAGTTTAAACCAATGAAATGCTATGCAAATTAAATTCTGTATAGAGTTGGTATTCAGTAATCTTGAATTTCCAAATTCTGTATTTTGAGCATATAGTTTTTACATCTGTTTTACTGCCGCCGAGCTAAAATCCCTGCCTGCTGGTCTGAACGACATTACACTTACTTCTATCACAGTTCATCTCATCCGACCAATCACCACAGTCGTCAACATTATTACATTTTAAGTGCTTAGAAACACATCGCTGTTTATTACTACACAAAAATTGGTCACCATGGCAGCGCACCAGCCCAGCTAAAAAAGCAAACAAAATTTAAACATTGGGTAAAGAGACAACCTCCACTCTTTACAATCAGTACGCTCTCTAGTTTAACAGTATATAGTCATTAATCTCCTGATGTCGTTGTATTGTTTACAATAATACACATTGTTTAAGTTGTGGGAAACTACCGGACTCTTTTTCTCTCAAAATTATCTTATCTAGAATTAAAGATGTTTCTCAAAGTGAACGAGGTTCCTACCCCCCCGGCAACTATATAAAATAGCTATATACGGAGAACATTATTTTAAGCAAGACATGATGAGCGCCTAAAAATACTCACTGCAATTTTGCTCATCAGATTTATCATCACAGTCTTCGTCGCCATCACATCTCCAATCCAAAAGAAGACAAAAACCAGACGTACAGCGGAATTGACGAGGTGTACAAGTTACTGTGTGGCATGCTTTTTCATCCGAATAATCAGGACAATCTGCTTCACCATTACATCGCCAGTTGCTTGGAATACATGACCCACTGGTTTGACATGTAAAACCATTACAAGTCTCGTTAATTTTATCTTCTAATGTAAAAATATCAAGTAAAAATTGGATTAATAAAACAATAATTTCAAAGTGAAAACAGATTAAAATATTGCTTCTCAGCATGATAAACATCGTCATTTTATTCGCTGTCATTGTCATTGTTGTTACCATCATCATCGTCGTCATCATTCTCGTGGATAACATCACTGTCGTCGTCACTGTCGTCGTCGTCGTGGTTAGCATCATTGTCGTAGTCGTTGTCGTCATTGTTGTCGTAGATAGCTTCACTGTCGTCGTCGTTTTCATCGCCATTGTCTCGTGAACGTTATCATGATCACCATCATGATCATTATCCTGATCGTCACCATCACCACAACCATCATCACCATCATCACCATTATCATCATCACCATCACCATCACCATCACCACCGCCATCACCACCACCACCACCACCATCACCACCACCACCATCACCACCGCCACCACCACCACCACCACCACTACCACCATCACCATCATCATCATCACCGTCGTCGTCGTTTTGGTCGGTCAGACAGTCATTGTGTGTTGATACAGCAAGGTCGTTATATTGAGCGTTATATGGTTCTACTTTTATTTTTTGTATCTCTCATTGCACGTTGCTAGATCGTTATATTGAGCCCTGATTATATATTTTCTCTTACCACAACCAAGCTCATCTGTTTTATCACCACAGTCAGCATCTCCATCACATTTCCAAGTGTTTGGAATGCAGTGAATTTTGTCACATTTAAACTGACTAGGAAGGCATGATTCCACTGGCTTTGTACAATTGGTTTCATCTGATTGATCAGTACAATCATATTCACCATCACAAAATTTTTTCACCGAAAGACATACTCCATTCTTACATTTTTTTTCGGTTGGTTTGCATGTTTCTGTAAAAGAATAATATCGACAAATAAAATAAAATATATTAACCGGTATAATATTGTGTAGAAATAACTTATTTAACACACTGAAGTTAAAAAAGTAAGATCAAATAAAGTTAAAGTGCCTGTATCACTTACGAGATATTTAAGGATTTGAAAAGGGCTCAAAAATTTATTTGATAACTTATAGAGCACTTTGATTTACTTCTACATGTATACTTTTTAAGATATAGGACGGTAAACATAGCATTCTTGAAAAATTCCGTCGTGCTTAGCGGACCGGGACTCAGGAATTTAGTATTGTATTTTAACTTCGTGGTGGTGGAAACTTCGTGATGATGGAAAGCGTTTTACAAGCGAAATTGCGATTTTGAGCTACGAATCACCTCCCAGAACTGACATTGGTGGCTACAAATGCCTAAAGCATGAAATCAAAGACAAAATTACTCCAGGTTGTATAAACAGCTGTATTCCTGAATCCCAGTCCACCAAGAGTAAATTAAGAATTGTTCTATTAACTTTCTAAGTACTTTTGAAATCCACAAAGATTCCATAAGTGATATAGGCACTTTAAGTAGCTGGTGTTAAAATAATTTAGAAATATTTAGTAAAAAGGTTTGTGTAAACAACACGAGAAAATATAATTCGTATCTTCAAGCGGTCATGAATGTTCTGTATATTTATGTTGATTAGTGAACAAAATCACACGTTGGAATCATCTGTAAGTTCTGTTATTTCACCAAAAAATACACCGTCAAAATCCATTAAAGAGATTCAATGACTCAGTTGTCACTAAAAAACCATTTAGCTGCTCGCTTTTTGGCGGCAAAATGCAAACATCTCATTGGTCAATTGGTCAAACATCTCATTGGAAGATATCAATCGCGTTGACGCCATTGATATCTTCACATGTGAAGATACGATTTATATCATCACATGTGAGGATATCATTTTACAAGCTAGTATTACGAACGAGGACATAAGAACGTGGTAATATATAACAGATCATTGATAACATATGGACCATTCGTTTTATTTATGTCATAATCTAAAACTCATTTAATAATTTATGAGCAAATTATCTCACACTGCTCTATTTCAGTCACAAGATAGTACTGGGCACCTGGAGAACATTTTTGATCCAGTCCCAGGACTGAATTTATTTTAATTCAGTTCTAGGACTGGAACAAAATTAATGCAGTCCAGAAAATCATTCGTTTTAGGTGTTATTTCAAAATCCTCCAATTTGGACTGGAATCGTATTTATTTATACTTACCACAACCTAGTTCGTCGGAGCCATCTTGACAATCCGCATCACCATCACAGAGCCACATTTTATTAATACACTTAAAGTTTTTGCATTGAAACTGGCCACTAGGACATGTAGCAGGGGAAACTACGGAACATAAATAAGATATTGATAAATTGAGTTAGTGTACAATTGAATATCTTCCTGTCAAATACGACATGGTTATCGCTAACCATGTCTTACGTCAACTGGGTTTTTATACAACCGGGCCCTGACGTACATAAACTTCACAGATATTTACGTTAGGCAAATAATAATTACGATAAGAAGTGGAGGGTACGTCTTCAATGACGAGTAGTGTAACCTCTCGCTCCTTTTTCAATCTTACACTTTGGCATAACTTTAAATATTATACTAATAGTATAAATCCTTAATTACCAGCAAGATCTTATAATTACTATATGTATAACAAAGTACATGGATATTTAACACTTTTAACCAAATTTGTCTGCTATTTTTCCATAACAAAAATAAAAGGTAACGCGCATTTAATTTAAATCATGAGACCTTGAAACATGTTTACTTGGTTAAAAAAACATAAATCTGTTATTTTTGATATTTCCTTCGACCGTTTCCTTTTTAAACTCGTCAAAGGAAATCCGACTGTACTAAAAGCTGTTCCAACATTTTGTTTTGCGAAAATCAGCAATAAAATCACTGCACTCGTGTCATTCAATTTTCAGTAGTTTTGTCACGTAATACCTTATCAAGTATGACGATAAAGTAAAATTTAGAAATAGACAAGGCTTACCAATGCAGTTTTTTTGCTCCTTGTCTAATTCGTAGCCATCTTGACAAGTACAAGTACGTTGATTTACTGAATGAAGTAAACACAACTGTTGACATTTTATACCATTCTTGGGATTGCAAATATTGATATCATCAGAAGTAAGATTTCTTTTATAAGCACGAACCTCCATAAATCCTTTTACATTAGAAAGCAAAACTTGTTTTGAAGCTTCACGATTTGCTGTGATATTGGCACGGTATAATTTTCTTTCTACCCAGTCATCCCAATAAACAAACCCATTATAAACATCGACACCAAACGGATGTGTTAACTTTTCAAGAATAACATTAAGTTGAGTACCATCAAACTTTGATGACATCATATTATCTCTATGAGCATCCACCCAATATAACATTGATGAAGAATAATCAATAGCAAGACCATTAGGCCAAACTAAATATGTTGAGTTAACTATTGTTACACGATTACTACCATCCATATATGCTTTCTCAATTTTAGCACTTTTTCCCCAGTCACTCCAAAACATTGTTCTAAATAGAGTAAAAATGTTTAAGAACAAGCAACTGAGATGTTTCCGTTTAAAAGAATTTAGTTTTGAAATATTTAATGTGATATATTTGTAAAGTTGACCATAATATAAATATAGATATACCGGTAAATTAAACTGGAAGGTTGTCTTATGAACCGAAGCCAGATATTGTGACAACAGAACGACTTGATGAAAAAAGACCGTAATGTACTGACTTCCCGTCGTTTATACTGTAGATCATAATTCCAAAACACACATTTGACACAGTTTACAAAAGTATTATAAATGAATCACTACCCTCCACAAACTTTCCCGTTTTATGGTTGTGCAGCAGATTCGCTACTATATAGTTCTTAGCAAAAACAGACGACATGGTTACCAGCTTTTTCTCGTTGACGGCCATTTTTTTCTCGCAGATTTTGTGTTTCCTCTAATTTTTTTTATTATTTCTATATATTATTTCCATTATTATTTCTATTTTTTATGGTTTTAGATGCGTAAAAATGTGAATATTGTTGTTAAAACATGTTGAGGATAACGATTGAATTAGAAAGAATGACATGTTAACTTAACTTCATATCTGTTTCAGTGTTTGAAAAAAAACGACTTACAACAAAAATGGTATTACTTGGTAAGAAGTTCTAAAAAAGTAGCTCTCGATGTCCAGGAAGTAAAACGATCATTTCATTAGTGCTTGTTTGAACATCGACAACATGTCACACACATCACGTCATGGAAACTTGATGTATCAATTGTAGAACATTACTAGAACACGTTTAGGAAAATATTCGACAAGACAACAATGATACACTATTCTATGGTTACAGTATGTTACAGAAATCCAGAGTTTAGTATAGTTACGGTCAGTATGCATGGTCTGGACAGTTTCCACTGGGAAAAATTTTCGCGAAAACTTTCTTTTAAGGGAGCTTCCTTTTGAGAGATTTTCTTTTGTCTTTTGACATCAGTGAAATGAAACTGAAATACATCTTTTTCGACAAAAAAAAATTTATTTCGCACGAAAATGTTTTTCTGGTGGAAGTTACCAGCCTTTAATGAGCTAAGTTCTGATGTCAAACGATAACTTACCGACACAAACATTGTTTGTAATCGATTCATTAATATTTCAAGAATGAAGCATTAACATTGCATAGTTTTCTCATCACATCAAAACACAATGTGTTGAGCCATGATTTTACCGTGCACAAATTTAAATACAGTATGAACAAAAAGATAGAAGAGTTATAACCAAAGTCAATCAGGACTGACCATGTCGATCTGGATATTTGACTTTGTTCTCTTAGATTTGAAAATTATTTAGCAATGACAGTTAACTTACCCTATTTTTGGATGTACCACAATAGCTCTTGGTTTGTCTCCATTGTCTAATTTAATTAATGTGCGATGGTATCTACCATCAAGTTTACAAACTGATATGGCCCTAATTCCACCATCAGTCCAGTACAAATTTCGACCAATCCAATCAACTGCCACCCCATCTGGATTCATAATAGAAGTATTGACTAGTTCTTGCCTTGCTGAACCATCAAATTTCACTCTTTCAATTGTATCAGCACTAACATCAGAAAAGTACAACATTTGTTCTTTTACATCGTAATCTACACCAATAACATTTTTCAAACCAGTAATAGGCACAAATGCATCATTTGCTGAACCATTACTCAAAGCAAATCCATGTATTTGTGTTTTTGCAGCAACAATTAAAAATTGCTGTCTTTCACAAGATTTCCCATCAGATTGAAGTGTGTAACCCATTCCACAAACACACTGGCAATGTTTGGGTGCTGTATATGAAAGAAGACTTAGATGTTCACACCCAAAATCTTTACAATAATTTTTTGAATAATTTTGTCGTGATGCATGAAATAATTGAATGGCCATTGGCTGAGTTAGTTCCTTAATAACAGTAGTTATTTTACCATTATTGAAAAGATCAACTTTATAAACACTTTGTTCCCTCCAGTCTGTGACATAAAGAAACCCTTGGTAAAGTGTTATAGCAAAAGGATGTGGGATAGTATCTTGACCAGTTCCACCAGCTATTACTCGGAGATGTTCACCATTATATGTCATTACAGAAATTGTATCCCAACTAGCATCAGCCCAATAAACCAATTCTTTGACATAATCTAGCGTGATTGCATTTGGCCAAGTAATGTTTCTATTAATTAATGGTGTACAGTTTTTGCCATCCATACTGCATCGCCCAATTTTTGCAGTGGCTGCCCCCCAGTCAGTAAAGAATAAATACCTAGCAAGGAAAAAAACAATGTTACGTATATTCAACAACCATGGAGTTACCGTGTAGTGCATAGTTTAAATGTTATTTACTGTACACACAAACTTTGCTATATTTTGTACTTTTAAAAATACGGATAGATTGCTTGAAATTTTCTAATACTTCTTTTTGCCAAATTATTGCCCAGATTAAGCTACACTTTAAAGTGACCGTAACTTTCTTTGTTACGGGGAGTGAGTTCCAATTCTACTTTAGCCAACATGTTTTCATATTGGCTAAAATGATGTTACATGAAACACAGCTGGTGTTAATTGACCAGCATGGTCAGACCAGAGTTTACTGAAGAAGTTAATAAATTACAGGTTGAAGAATGCACATTACCAGTACACAAAAAAACACTGCACGTTACGAAGTGTTAACTATAAAGCTCAATGGTAATCACGGGGACCCTCTTTGTAATCGTAGGCTTGCATGCCCACCAAAATTAACAATCCCTGGGGACTTAACCAGAGGTAGCTTGCACTCACTTGCAAAAACTTAATTGACAGCTTTTAGCTCAATATCTTAAAACATTCTGGCATTAGCCTGAGTAAATAGAGAAGCCTGGATTCCTCAAGGAATAGGTAATTAGCAGTGGAAAAATTTAACCAATCTGCAAGAGCAGCTGTACGATTGGCAAGTAAAATCACCAGGCTTTATAATTGTTTAGACAAATATTATTTTGATTAGAGTCATGCTGTTTTTAGAAAGTACACTTACATTTTACTAGGGTCAACTGCAATGCCTCTTGCAAGTCCAAGGTTTCTTATAATGGGACAACGAAACTTCCCATCCAAACTGGCAACATCAATTCTATTTCCCTTTGATTCTGTGAAGTAAATATTCTCTGCAATCCAGTCAACTGCTATTCCATCTGGCATGTTAAATCCAGCAAACACAATAGGCTATACAGTATAAGAATAGAAATAACCATAGATATTATAATACAAACAAATTTAAGCTGATGTCTATTTTAAGAAAATTCCTGTAGCAGTAATTTGGTTGTTTATTTCATATTTGACAACAGGTCATATTAATTATTGTTCACATTACCTTGGCATCTTGTTTTCCATATGTTGCTCTATAAATCCTTTTTGTGCCCACATCAGTAAAAAATATAAGCTGTTTTTGAAAGTGGTAGTCTAAAGCAACAGCTCTATGAAGTTTATCATGTAGAGTGTTTATAAATCTACCACTGATTGTTGTATTTAAGATTTTGTTTATCTGAGCAATTAGTAATGCTGGAGGCATTTTTTCTAAAAGACAAAACACACAATTATGGTAATTTTCATTTACACATATATAAAAATATCATCTGCACATATACAGTATAAGTATGAATAACCAACAATTTACAACAAAAGTACTGATATTTGTTTTTTCCATTCAGGACATAATACTACCAAACATGGCAAGCCAGGTCTGTTCTAAAAAGGGTTTCTGAATACTAGTTCAAGTCCAAGCCACATACATCTACTACAACCTCAGGTTGTCCCTGAGTCAGACACACCCTGAACACACATAAGCAGTACAGTCCCCAAAATCTCTGTAGAACTGACTATATGACAGTTAGTATATACTTACTGCCAACAATAACAAAAACAAAAATTATGTACAGTATAACAACTATAATTATTAATAATGAAACTTTACATACCATCTGATTTACAATACTGATGTTTTACTAACTGATAACCATGGTAACACCTGCATTTGTAGGATCCTGGTCGGTTGTAACATATATGCCCACAAACATTCTGTACACATTCATTAATATCTAGACAGTCAATATCAGAATTTATATAAGCCCTTTATGATTACTACAGTATGCAGTAAAAAGTGATACACCCTGTATATGGTACGTTGTATTTTATTTTATTTATTAACCCATTAATTGCAGGATAATGAATCTTACTTGCCAATTAGTAAAATTGTAACAGAAGAAAATCTGTTAACTATTAATTTTAAGTACTGTGGTCATAGGTTATTGGGTAAAGTAAAGAACAAATATGGCTAACCTTGACAAGTTTTCTTGTCATCTTTTAGTTCATAACCATCGGGACAGTAACACTTTCCACCAACTGGGGTTTGTTGGCACTTATGAGAGCATTTTAATTTATCACAATCATTTTTACCTACAGGTTAAAAAATTATCTTTTAGCCAATACATAAATCTATACATTCAAATAAAGTTCAATAACAATTTCTAATGATTAAAATAAATTCAAATTTAAAAAAATTACTAATATCAACCTTACATTAAAATATAAAATAATTTATCAAAACATACTGCAAGAAGAAATTAATGTTGTTCTTTCATCAGATTGATCTTTACAGTCATAGTTGCCATTACACACACTGGTGAAATTAATACACTGTTTACTGCTTAAACAATGCCATTCATCACTATGACAAAGACGTTTTGCTAAAATTAAATTACAATATTAAACAAGATGCATTCATTCGGTACAAATACTCAGTCTGGTATGTGTACTGATCAACATTATTCAAATTTTGCCAAACATTTAACACCTCATCAAGATGCTTGTCCTGACACAATAAAATGGGTTTTTGTTGGGGAAATACTTGGCATTAAAATACTAAAGAAGTAAGGAAGAGATCATGCAGATATAATACACTTAAAGCCATTTACACAATATGATTAGTTGTATGCGATTTGTATCCTGACACATGAAAATCAGTGCTACATTCATCTTTCTCAACTCAACAAATTGAAATAGCAAGTCTAAAACCTGATGCTTTTTCTCTGCTCACTCAATCACATATGCCAGGATACAAATAGCACACAACTAATCGTATTGTGTAAATAGTTAACTCTCTTAATTCACTTGATAATTAAGACAATAGACAGTAAAATACTATAGTACTAGTTGCATAAAATATTAGTGAAAATTAGTAAAATACATAAGGCAGCTTTAGAACTGTCATGGGCAGTTCAGTAAAGAAATGTCAAGGTAGAAAAATATCTACAAAATGACTGTTGTTGATATATTTTCCTATCATACCAGATGTTATGCATCCTGCTCTGTTGATTCAAATTGAATAAAATTTATTATCAATGTTATTGTTTAGGTTAAGCAAGTTTGTCATCTCTACTCCTCGCATTCATATATTATATATGCATAACCAACAATGATGATTTTAAGCAGTGTTATTGTTCAGACAGCCTAAAATACAATAAGCATGTGACAAATATGGACCCCAAACTTGTGTAAATATAACCAACATAAACTGTAGATAATAAGCACTATTGAATTTTGTAATCAAGTTTGCCAACCATGTAGTGCTAACCAGTTAGTATGGTTTGAACAATACTGTATATTAACTAGTGACTCACAACATAATGACTTGTATTCATCAGACCCATCTTTACAGTCTGCTTCTCCATCACAAAGGTGTGAAGCTGGAATACATTCCCCGCTTCCTTTACATCGAAGCTGACCATCTTTTGGACATGGCTTTACAACTAAAAATATTTCAGGGTCAGTATAAATCTACTTGGCAAAAATGTATATATGTATATAAAACATTTTATAAATTACTCACTATGGGGACAATGTTCTTCATCAGCCCCATCTTTGCAGTCAAAAACACCATCACAATATTGGTCTTTCAAAATACACCTGGTTCTGTTATCGCATAAAGAATGATTGGCACAAGTTGGATCTAAAATTAATTAATAATATGACAATTACTAAAAAAGCTTTCAAAATGTTCTACAATACAGTATATCCATATTTTTAAAACTGCTGTTGAATTTTTAAATTTATATGTCCATGTATCCATTATCTATTAATGTAGTTATTATAGTTATCAACAAACTGCAAGTGAGTTTTAGTTAACAGCTATAGGTATAGTAGCTCACCAAGAAATTCTAGACAAAGGTCTTGTGTGCAATATAAAAATGTATTATGAGCTCAAATATCATATCAGCAAGTAACAGTATATTGTATTAACAAGTCCAGAGTATAAAACTGTGATTGATGGTATAAAGCATAATTGGTATTATTAGTATGTTAAAATAAAATAATCATGAAACCACTAGGTTTAGTAACCAAAGGGAAACATTTCTATCAACTAAAAAACTTACTGCAATTTCTCTCATCACCACCATCAGCACAATCTCGATCACCATCACATAACCAGGATTTTAAAATACAGCCGCTATTTATATCACCAGGCTTACACAAAATTTCACCTTTAGGGCAAATATCTGAGCCTACAATAAATGTTAAGATAAGAGATTTAATAACACTGTGTTCAACCAGGAGACTCCTTGTGAAAAAGTAGAATGAAACAAACGTGACAATTAGAAAAGGCCTGTACAAATTAGCTATTTAAAAGTTCTATGATAAAAATTAATTCAAACAATACACTAATTAAAGTGTTCATGTCTGACAACATTACTCATTAGTAAATAATTTCTAAATTAAATATGCACTACCTACTAATAAATCATTTAAACTTTTTTGTTATTCTAATACAAAGACTCAGACTTACGAGAGCAATTTTTCTCGTCACGACCATCATTGCAGTCCTCACTTCCGTCACAACGCCAAGCAATTGGCACACATCTGTTTCCACAAGAGTAATGGGTGGAATTTGGACATTTAATGTGCTGTGAAAGATCAGCTAAATAGAACATTGTTGAATGTTAAAAAACATATAATTAAATGCATTTGCAGTTTTAACAGTGTGACAATTTTACATTCAGCTAGGTTAGTTGAATTCTACCAGCCCAGCTTAAACTGAAAGTCAAATTCATAGCGCCTATTCAGTATTTGCTGCTCTCCAATCTAACACTTTAAAATATCAAAGTTCTATAAAAACAGTAAGTTTATTGCTGTTAAAAAACGCTGTCATCTACTGCACAGTCAAAATGACAGGTATAAATGTAAATCTCTTTTCAAGGAATGTTTGTGAGTATAAAGATTATTCAAAACATAACAACGAAATTAAATTACCACATATTGTTTTATTTTCGTCTCTGCCGTTTGGACAATCTTCTTCCCCGTCACAAACCCAGGCATTATAAGTACATACTCCAGGTGAACATATAAAACTTTCCTCACCCGTACAATCTGGCGCCACTGAAAAAAGTATGTTTGGATGAAGTTAATACGAATAATAATTAACCAAATATTTAGATAATTTGCCCGCCCGATATCCGATGCACGTTGACCGTTCTATGCCTTGTAGTACTAAATACGGCCATTCACGCCAAAACATACCGAATCAAAACTACGCTAAAATCTCTATACAAGCAAAACAAGATTAATAAAACAATTTGAGAAAACAAATTCTGCTAAACGGCCAAAACTAAATTGTAATGATAAGCACCACGTGTAAATGATAATTATTAACACAATATAAGATGTATTTCAAAAATTTATCCAAAAATAATTGTTTGCTATTCACTTTAGATAACATATTTGAAGACTATACAAATGAAACAGTTCCTATTGACAAGTAGATGACACTATATGACAGCAAAAGATACAAGAATAGCTTTAAGAAGCACTTCGCAAATAGTTTAACATAATATAATATAGTTTACCTGGTTCACTTTCTGCTCTTAGGTTAACGAAATGAAGAAAAGATACAAACACAAAGAAACAAACGGTATTTCTCATACTGAATGCTGATAATTCACTGTAAAAGCATATTTTCAAAAGGTTGCCAAGCTAACAATCAGTGCACTGCTATATTCATGAATGGAAGACAAAAGTAACAAAACGCATGAATCAAAAGCCTCGTTTCTGGTAAAAACAGGAAGATTTTATAAAACTATTTCATAATAAATAACAATATTTTACCAGATATTTATCCAAAAGTAACAAAAAATTACGAATTGTTTTCGAGAACGTCTTTAACAATATCTTCCACATCAGTTGTCTCTTTTCAAAAACATTTGCATAACTGTACAATTTAAATAAATTACCATATATAGTACCAAGTACTATAGCGTATTGTCTTCCTGTTCAGACATGCGTCTTTTCAAGAGTGTAATTAACAATCGTTACTGCAAACAAGAAATATAAACATATCTTAGTAAGAAATTACTTAGTAGCGGTAAATGACTGTAACATTATTGAACGTTATTATATATCGTTAGGCAAGTAAATATTTTTTCCTAGTTTCACCATCATGATTGCAATTCCAGGGGGAGAAAAATGTTCAACATTTTTCAAAGCTTCTATTTTTCCATTACCATTACAAAAAGAAAACTATTACCGTAAAATACGCGGTAAATTTTATTGTGCGCAATTATTATATCTGACGCGAACCGACCAATAAACGTCTTATATACCCTTACATGTACAGGATTAAATATTTTTAATCATATTTAAATGATATAGAATTAAATAAGTACCATCATGAAACAACTGGGCACGAAGTTAATATTAGGTTGGTGATTGTTAGGGTATATATATGTGGGTTATTCATACGTAAATTGTTTAATTTGAACCTACATGAAGTACTCCCACGAGGGTCCCGTCAACGGCTGCGACGTGGTGTGCAAAAAATGGCTAGTGAAAATAATTTTAGTAAACCTTCAATTTTTGAGATTGTTGCTCATGAATCTGTTGCAGGAATGCTGAGACCAGCATTTCACTATGTTTTTCAAATATTTGTAAAGAAATATCCTGAGAAGCTGGGGATATTATGGAAATATGTTGATGAAATTTATATGGTTTGTGATGTGGTTCTTCAAAGACATTACATGAACATTTACAACGGTTCTTTATCGGAAAACTTTTATTATTTAAAGAGGATCAGTACCTACGAGGGAAAACCATTGACTTCCAGGCTAATTAAACTTTCATTATTTTCTTTGGTAGTTTTACCATATATTAAAACAAAGTTGGATTACTTATTTGAAAGTTATCGTGATAAGTCAGTTCGTGAACAAGACAGTCCTGATCAACAAATATTTATATGTTTTTTAAAGATTTATCCTTATGTTCACTTTATTTTGCAATGCCCTTTTGCTTTGTACCAACTTGGCTATACTCTCAATTTGCTGACTTATCATAACCCTATTTTCCATGCTTTAAAAATACAATTAGTCCGAGCTAGCAGTGCTGACTTATTTGGTCTTGCTTCAGAGTTGTACTCCACAGCAGATTCAATCCTTAAAAAAATTGTATTTTTGCCAGTTTTCTTAATTGACAAATTAATCAGATTTATTGCCGTTGTGATGCCAACAATAATTTTTCTTCTTCAATTTTTGGAATGGTGGTATTCTACAGAACATGAAATGACCACCCATGTCACAAGCTTACCAGTCCCTCCTCCTCCTAACTCACCTAAGGTAACTGTTATTACAAAATAAAAATTAACACATCTAAAAACATAATGACATTGTACCTGCTCTGTTTTACATTCATCATTTTAAATATGTTTTAGTAAAGGTAAAGCCCTCTACCAAACCAGTTCCTTTCAGGCCTGTAGGCAAGTAAAATGACGTTAGCCAGAGTAACATCTTTAAGTAGTTGTTTACAGATGGAACCATGGTGCATAAGTTAACAGATGATGCTGGTGGTTTGACTATGTTCTCAGGGCCCTAAATAAAGTTCATCAACCCCCCAGCAAAATAGTTAAATTTATCAACAGCCAATGCTCCTACTTTACAAATGATAAGTTTGTTCTGGGTTTCCTATAGTGACTCTAGCCACTCATCCTTAACCCTTAAAAGCTCAGTGTCATATATATATATATGCCATCAGCAAAACAAAAAAACAAAGGAGAGAACAAAGAAAGAACAATGGAAGAATAATAAACAAAAGAAAAAGATTATGTGCCTTAAAGGGTTAAAGTGTTTGTGTATCTGCCTTCTGGGATAATGCTTTATAGTCCATGACCAGCTGATAATTTAAAGAAATATAAGACAAAAACAATTCCAAATGATGTGGTCATCTTGTTACACTTAAATATAAGTTATATCAAGTGACAAAAGTTAGACAGTGATGTTTAACAAGATGACCATGTTATTCCAAATTGGTTTTCTCTTATATATAATTGTATACTCCCAACTTTGACCCATAAGCCTTTCAGACCTAAGCAATTCACTGACATTATTTTATTTCATTGCCATAGGTATAAATATGCACTACTAATATTTATTTGCAGGTATCGGACAATGGGTGTGGTTTACCTTCACATCCACTACAATGCCCTCTTTGTCACAAAGTTCGTACAAATATGGCTGCTTTGGTCTCTTCAGGTTTTGTTTTCTGTTATCCTTGTATTCACCAATATGTGATGGAGCATGGTTTGTGTCCTGTAACTCAAATACCATCAAACATGGATCAAATTTTAAGGATATATTCCTTACAGGGAACTTAATACACCAGGATAATAATAGTTATAGAATACTAATAGAAAAATACATGAATTTAGTTATTACTGTATAACTTTAGTCAATTATTATCTCCAGTAATAAATATAAGTATAAATATATAAATAAAATATTTTGTACTATTTACAACATGAGCAGCCTTGTTGTATCAGATATAGAAACACAAGTCATAGTGTGTTTGTATATCTGATAAAATGTGGGCAAGAATGTTGTAAATGTCTTGTGAAATTCACGTAAAAAAATCCTTTGTTTTCATCACATGATCAATCTGTATCATTGATAGAGAATGTTAATAGGGTAATTAGTACTCTCTATTGATGATGCAGATTGCAGCTGGCTTCTGTATTGGGTATACAAAGGCTATCATGTGATGGGAATAGAGGAGATGATTGCTCACTTGCCTCATTAATTATTCATGAATTTCACAAGTATTTTTACAAGAATGCAATATATTGGTAATAAGCTTTCTATACCCTATACAAAGATGAGAAGAGCAACAAATCAACCTACTCACAGCTGTCTTCTGGATTGTGAGTGGGTAATCTTATTCACTTTGGGTAATCATAAATTATGACTTGGATAACCTGCATGCAGATCTATATGCAGGTAATATATATATAGTGATCTATAATATCAGTGTAAATTTTCCTCTCCTAGCTCTATTGCCTATTTGAACAGAAATACTTCACGTGGTTACCAAGTTGCTATGCTAAATAAGGGTTCATTACTCCAGTAAGGGTAGCAGAACAGGACATTTTGTACTAATATTACCCATACTATATGCCTGCACACTGGCTAAAATTGTTAATATTGCACAAGGTTGTTTTTTTAAATTGTATATTTTAATTATTAAAAATTAGAACCACTTAAATGGCACTACATCAAAAATTGAGGTTTAATAAATTTTGTTTTAAATTACTGCTGTTGATTGTGTAACCTTATATATGTTTATTGCTAACTAATCTTTTAGTATGGTAATTTCTAACAAACTACTGTACAACTTCACGTTATGTGGTCATGAGCAATGATAGTCCACAGCAACCCAAAGGCTAGCCTGTAGCCCTGTCAATGTAAAATGATACATTTTTAAATTAAAACATTTAATTATCAAAACTCGTATATTTTTGTTTTATTTTAAATTTAATTTTTTAAAATTTTTCACGGTCTATCCTAATATTGATTACTGTTTATTTTTTGTGATTGTTTTCTTGTACTTTATATTTTTAGGTATTAATGTGACATTGACTTCCCAGTAATTTTAAGAAATTAACACGGACCAAAAAAATTACACATTTTTAGACCAAAACAGATTTTACATTTGGCTAATAATTTATTTGAGCAGGTTTCCAATTTATACGGCATTATTTTAACCTGTTAACTTCAAGCAGGTGTGTCAATGGTGTTGTCTATTGTTTATAAAAAAAACGTCAACCAATCATAGGTCGCCAAGTTGAAGTTCTGCACTCATATAAGTGATTATCATTTTATCATCCATGACATTTTATAATACTACGCTCCACCATGGGTAAAAAAAGCCTCTTTTTGACTTACACTTTGTGGTTATTCGTTGGCTGGTTAGGTTTACACCACTTTTATCTTGGAAGAGATGTCCATGCGTTCATTTGGTGGTCGACTTTCGGTGGTGTGTTTGGCCTTGGATGGCTTCGCGATCTGTGGCGAGTACCAGATTATGTTGACGATGCTAACGAAGAAACTTCATATATTGAGAATTTTAAACAAAAAGTTAAACGAGGTACACCACAGTTTAACATTTCTCGGTTTATTGGACAAATGCTTGTCGGTTATTTTTATGGCTTTCTTATAAGGATAGCCATCCCGGAAGAACTGCCAATATGGACAACTGGACTTATCGTACCTTTTGGCGTTGCCGTTGGTGTTTATCTTGTTGGTAATGTTGGAAGAGAAACAGGCAGCTTTAAGATACCATTAGTAGTGTGTTATGTTGCGAACGTAATCATGGCTTTAGTAATAAACCAAGAGCCTGGTATTATGTACCTTGCTCTGTTTGGCTCCATAGCTTTTCAAAACTATCGAAGGTATCGTGTGGAAAGAAAGACTAAACGGGGCATGTGCAAACGTTTCTTCGTCATATGTTTAGGTGGTTGTCTGGTAACTGGTTTATGGATTTCGTTCTTTTACTATAACGCTTCAGTTACGACAGAAGATGGTGAAACTATAAAACTACGGGATGCAGTCAACCATTTCTTAAATTCGCCTATATGGCGGGAATTTAAGGATGTTATGTGGGAACTTTATCGGGAAAGTGAGAAAAAAGGTTGGGAGAACATGTACAATGATTTTGTTAAGGCTTTTGATCCAACAGGCGAACAAAATGCACTGAAGGTGTTAAACTTGACGGAAAAAGCCAGCCAAGAAGAAATCAAGAAACGTTATCGCCAACTTGCACGAGAATGGCATCCTGATAAACATCAGGGTGACAAAACCGAAGCCGAAAAAAGGTTTATGGAAATTCAGGAGGCCTACGAGATACTCTCGACTATAAAACATAAAAGGGCGTCGAAAAACCAAAAGAAACGAAACGATTATAACAATAACAACAAGTTTGGGTAAAGTTTATTTCCCCGGAAATGAGTGTCAAGTAATATGAAAGTAACCAATGAGATGAGCACATGTTGCAATTACGCGCGGCAGAAAAAGGCGGGAGAACTGTTTAACTAAAGAGCTAGCTATATATGAAAACGTCAGGGCATCTAGGACCGAAAATTGGTTGCAGTAATACATAGTGTAAATTATAAATTAAATAAATTATAAATCCATTCATACAAGACATTGGTAATAAAAATCACAATTTGTCATATATTATTTTGGAAGTATGATGAAAAGAACCTCTGATTATGTAAAATTATAGATGTTAGTTTTTTAATATATTGTTTCATGGTGAAGATATTCAGCTTTTACAACATGTAAAAAAAACAGGTCCTAAGAGATGACATCTACACAAGAATACAAAATGATGACCATGTTTCTTGAATCATTAATTATTTGAATCTCATTTTCTTGAATAGATTAAGTTCAAAAATTGCATGTTTTAGTGCAAAGAACTGAATAGCTTGAAAACAAAAAAGATTTAAAAACTAGCATCTCGCTGTCAGGTCCAAGTTGGAAATGTTGTTTTGATCACAGTACCAACTTTAATCTACTGCTGGAAGTTTCCCCCCAACTCATGCCTTATATAAGATACACTTTATAATATATATAATAAAAGAGTAGAAGTTGGACTCAGTGCTTCCACTTTTGAAGGAAATTTCCTTCCAATCGTTTGCCCCTAGGAGGGAAGGGGTTAAATATTATTGTCCTTCCTTGGAAAAGTTCTTTGTTTTATTTGACGACACCCTCCCACACAGTGAAAATTGTATGCAAATTTTTTGTGGAAACACTGGTTGGACTACACTGCTATTGATTCTCAATTAAAAAAACCTATTAAAATGGACAAAATTCAAAGGGCACTACCTAACTATAATACATCTTTACTCTTGCTAACACCAAGATTTCATGTCACACAAGTTAGCTTAGTACTTAAATGGTTAACAGTGAAATAGGTGGTAACTTGCAAAAACTTTACTACTTTATAAAGTTTAAGGAAAGCATGTTGCAACATAGATGTATGGATAGAAAAGGCTATGTTTTAACATTTCATATGTATATAATCAACATTAATGTGGACATGGAGTGCACTAAGTGCAGCATTACCTTTTACATTCTTTGTTCAATGTTCAAAAACATAAGGTCTGTACAATAATTGTATAAAACATATGCACATTTAATCCATACTTTATTTCACAAGGAAGTCTTAAGCTGTTGAACATGCATTCACAACCAGCAACATCAATTTTCTAAATTAAATCAATAGATGACTGGTACACCCTCAAATAATAGATCTGTTTTTGAGGGATATACAACTTTTAAGTTTTCTTCCTCATCTGTTATTCGAACTTGAATTAAACCAAGTTTCTTTTGATCTGAACAATAAACACAAATTTTAATTAAAACTGAAGTAATTGTAACAATACAGTATTGAATAATATTTACTTATATAATATTTACCCTACGTATTTGAGGATGATTCTGTAATATAACACTACATATATTGAAATTTGCTGGACAACTTGTACTTTCATGTTTTGTACTTTTAAACATTTCTCCAATATCCAACACAAATATACATGAAAAAATGTTTAATCCCTTGTGCTGCAGTGCCAGCCATAAACAGCTACTTAATAAATTTTACTCCAGTGGACTACTCTATGGAAAACTCTCTACTAGCAGCAGTTTAAGAAACAATGTCTACTTAATATTTGCCGACATGACATTACAGTACCAGAGTCAGCCAATGCATGCTATAAAAGGCCACTAAAGAGGGTACTAATGACAAAGGCATGGCCTATCACCATTGCATGTAAAAGAGATAAATATTCATTAAAAATGAAACATCCTACCATCTGGCCTGGAATCTTGTTCTTCATTGTCAAAAACAGAATACATTCCTGCTTCAAACATCCCTTTGATCAACTCATCCATCACTGTTTTACATGTATTAAGATTATGGGAGGTCACTTCAATTAAAATATCCATACACTGTGATGATATCTAAAACAAAGAGCTTAACTTCAGCATTAAGTGTTTGTGGAATTTTTGTGTAATAATAATTATTATTAATATTAATATATTATATAATTAAGATATTATTATTAAAAACAAAGACAAATTAGGCAACAAGGAAGTATTATCTTTCATGTGTGACCTTGCTTAAATCACTATTGGTAACAGGTGGAAGAGAAATAACATCACCAGATTTGGACTTAACACAGGCAAGTGTTTGTGCATTCTCAACAAGAGAAATATACCTAAAATAAAAAAATGCTTAAAATCATACCAAAATATATAAAATCATACCACAAAAAAATGGGCTAACCTGAACATAACCATATATGTAAATGGGCTAACCTGAACATAACCATATATTTTGTAATAGCACACAAAGTTATGGTTAGCCTGGTGAAGAACAAATTAACAACACAAAAATTTTTTTGATTGATATAGAATCACTTTCATACTTTAATAAGCCTGACTTTGGTTGCCTTTTGGTCCTTTGCTTTTCTTTCAAAAAAGTTGATTTCAAATGAGCAATTACTTCAGTTGCTGTCAACATTTTATGTCTTCCAAGTGGAACTAAACTAATATCACATACTGGCAGAGCTTCATATAACAATGGAAACTGCAAAGATGTCAAACAATGTGTTGCAATGGTGGCTGCTGCCCGGTTATCACAAATACTTTCATGAAGCTTGGTCTAAAAATTCAATTGAGAATTAAAATTAGCAGTTTTACTTTACCTGTATATGTTTTCCCGTGTCCATTAAAACATTGTGTTTGAACATTTATTACCAACCTAAATTACAGATATATTATAGTTAAAAAATTTTAAGTCTTACAAATATGTCACCAATTAATTGGCTTATACCACCCATTCAGTTAACATTTTCCAAAAGAAACCATAACTGATGGCATTTGAAAATCTAGTTTTTTACATAAAAAATGAAGCAAATCTTCACACACACTGTCCCTATTTGAAATGATTTACCTTTACCTGAAAATTGATGAACTTCTTAAACACATCTGGTTGACTTAAATCAACTTTCTTTGCCACAACACAAACAATGTAAGGTCGTATTTCAACAACACTTGTTTTGCTAATAACTTTATATTCCTCACTTCTTTCAATATGGATGACATGTTGTAAAACATCTTCAGTTTCCTCTCCAACACTTTTCTTTTTCTCTTTTTTCCCTTTCCCTTTGGCTTTCCCTGCAGCTTTGCTGACATAATCCAAAATAGACTTTGTGGAACATTGTTTTATTAATTTATTTAACCTGTTATCAGCAATAGGATTATCAATTAAACTGAGCTCTTTCAATTTATGACAAAGAGAAAGCTCACTTGGTAGTACTTGAAGCTTGTTGCTTGATAGATCTAAAACTTTCAATCCTGAACTGTCAGCCACTTCTTCCAAAATACACTCTATAGCATTATGAGATGCTCGCAGCTCTGATAAGTGCTTCAGTTGGTAAATTCCCCCGGGAAGTTTGACCAGTTTGTTGTAAGAACAATCAAGTTTAGCCAAGTGGGTGAGATTTTGAAAAGATGGCAGAGTTGTAATTTCATTACAACTTAAATTTAACGTATGCAGGTTGGTCAGGTCTCCCAACTCCTCAGGCACGCTTCTCAAAGCATTTCCAGAAATGTCGCAAAATTTCAATTCCCCTAGCTTAGCCAAAGTCTTAGGAAGTTCGATTAATTTGTTTTGATGAAGATCAAGAGTTCGTAAATTGTTAAGATCACCGAGAGTTTCAGGAAGAATTGTAATATCTGTCTGAGATATTTGCAAAAAGTTTAGATTATTCAGTTGAAATATTGTTACATCCAAACCACTTTCGCGTATTCGTTCGGAAATAATACTTCCATGAAGAACGAGTTCATACCTTTTCTCTTTCTGGGCCAATTCAACTTCTTCCCAAACCATAGTAAAAATCGAATGAAACTAGTCTTTTATTGAAATAAAGACCCACATTTAAGAAGCACGTGATCGAAAACAAAAACAGACACCAGTCTCCAGGCCCCTAACGAAGAGCGCCAGAGCACGAGGCCAACGAGAGCAAATGGGTTACAAACCCAATAAATTAGCAAGTCGTTTAAATTTTATTCGTAAAATGTCAAAAACCTAATCAAATCATTTACATCGAAGATTCCATATTCATAATTTAAAGAATGTAATTTAAAGAATATTCTAATAAATAAGTTTCCCGGAATATTTACAAATATTGTACTATATACAAATTTTTATTTGGACAGTCGTGTCTTCTCGAAGTCCAGTCAAGAACCTTCGGTCGAAGAAACTATTTTTCCAGCCCCATCGTAACTTTGCCAACTCTGCCGCGCAAGATCATCGCCACAGCGACAGTGAGCACGTGAGTCACCTTGGTTCGAGGCCGTACGCAATGTTTGCAAAACTGGCGAGGAACGTTGTGCAAGTTTGTCTTTTTTAAGAAGTAAACACTGTATACGAGTACTTCCAGCCCCACAGTCACAAAAAAATCTAAAAATATGAATAAGAAATTATTTTTGGCTTCTTTCTTGTTTGTCTCCAGATTTTAGAAGTAACTTTTACCTATCTCTACGAACAAATTCTACGTCATGTTTCTGGTGACACTGTTTGATACAGTTAACACAAATAGCGAAACTTTCTGACATACTGCAAGTATTACATCTGTAAAAGTCATGCATTGGATAACATGTATTGCCAGATATCTGATACAAACAACATCCAGAATCCACTGTGCTTTTAATCACTTGTTTGTTATCGTGTAAAATATTATCTAAAAGTAAAAATGAGAGATGAGAAATCATTACCAACTAATATGCAACCTAATTATACAGGTTTACGTCACCAGTCACAAAATTCCGTCTCGTATTTGTCAAAATAATTGTCATTTTCAACATCAATATGAAATACTTACTTATCAGTTGGGGTTTTACACCAGTTGCCAAACATATACCACTAAACTTATTGTTAAAAATTTCATTGGACTCCAAGATCCCACCTTAAAAAACAACGAAGTATCTATTTAACGACGACGTTTAAATATCCCAGCTACTGATTAGGAAGAGCGAAATCAACTCAAAGACAATGGCCATCGAACTGTAAGGGCAATTTTTGTAAATCCGCATTCATGGTCATTTTGCTGTTAAAAGTTTGGGAAATTTAGTTTGAAGAATTCCATAGCATTTGAATGTCTTTGCATGAACAATAGCCAATTACAAAAAAACAAAATTTCAAATTTAACAATTCTGAAATATTAATAATAACTATATACAGAACTAGTACTTTACTTTAAGGATGTGCCGGATTCCGGTAATTTTGCAATATCCGACAGTATCCGGTATCCGGTAATGTGGTATCCGGCAGTATCCAGTAATGTGGTATCCGGCACATCCCTACTTTACTTGAAAAATTTTCCGTACCTGCGGCATTAGTGATCTCAATGCCAGTTGTACCACCTTCAAAAATCCTGTTTCCACGAAGCACTGGAAAACTTGACGTACTTATAAGAACTCCTTGTAAAAAAAGACCAAAATTGCTTAAAATACTTCGTGCTGAAAAATTTCTTTTCTAACAAAAATGTTTATTAAGTTTACTAATTTTTACCCGTTAAAGCGTTTCGAAAAATATCGTTGTTTTCCAGTAATCCTAAAACCAAACAAAACATGAAATAATTAAACTGTACTCCTTTGTGATTTTGTTCAATAAAAAAACTGGTATATCACGGAAACTTTAGATCTTTAGAATTTGCAGGGAGCCAAATCCAAAAGTGAGAAGTCATCTTATCTACATATTAAATAAACCGAAATATTTCGCAAGCAAAGAGATAAAATTATAGGAGATGTTACTTTATCATCTGACGACAGTTTTTAAATAAAGAACAAAATGGATTTTAATGGCCAATTATAATTAAATTAATTTGCAGCTAGTTAAAACTACTTGAAAACATGTTTAACTGCACAGCATGGAGAACAGTGGTATAGAACAGTAAGATGAGAAAACACTGCATTTCGTTGGCTCAGATCCACGCGGATTATTGTCATCCCAAAAATTTTACTGTCCAGGGGCTATATAGGTGAAGCAAGCAAATATCTACCTTTGCCTCCATTAAATATACATACTCCTCCTTCTTTTCCATCGTGAATTTTATTTCTTTTTAGGATAGGATCACTCTCGGTTTTTATCCAAACTCCAGCCATTGCGTTATCAAATATTTCATTATCTTCTAACAAACCTAAACCTGAATAAAACAAGAACGTTACAGTGTTAAAATCTAACCGATCACGTTACAATTTCCACGAACTTCTAATTTATGAAGAAGAAAATAAGTTCAAGAACCTAATTTGCTATCATGTTTCAGTATTGAATATGTAACTATACAAAAAATGACGTGAAGTTGTCTTACTTCTGAAAATCGTGAAAGCCGTACATTGCTTACCTTGATTATACACGAGCACTCCGCCATTTTGCCCACCCCATATTTTATTATGTCTAATGACTGGATTACTTCGGGTTCTTTTAGAAAGAAAAAAGCACAATAATTATATTTTTAGAAGACGAAAAAATATGTTGGTTAACGTTGTTTTTTTCCTACCTGATTTGAATCCCAGAATACTTGTGGTTAAATATCTCATTCTCTTCCAAAATTCCTCCGCCATTATCATAGAAATATACACCAACCTAGTGAGAAAAAAATATGTAATTAATACGTTTGCATGGTGACAATTATGTTCACAAAATAAAAGTCAGTATTTGCGCATGGTGTGTCCATCAATTTTTTCAACTATATATACTACATTTCAAGTGATGGGGCGGTTTGCACATACTTTTTAGAGGTTAAAAGTTAGAATATGGTAAGGTATAAAGTAATTCAGACTAATTAATTTAACTGTTTATTAGTGCAAAGACTAAATTAACAATTAGATGAGTTTATGTAAAATTGAAGTTTAATATGTAAAATTTATCTATATGTATTCAATAACTTAGTTTAATTATATCATAATTTAACCTTAGATTATGTTTAATATCAAGAATTTATCCTTTGAGTCATCTATCCAGTTTTTCTATAATCAAATAAAAATTTGGGCAAAAAGAAGTTAAGTATACAAATTAAAACAATATTGTTAACAATTTATGATTTTTACTGGTTAATTTAAGCTATTTAAAATGTTAAATATATTGCATTTATTGTCCTTTCCTAGGACAAAAACGTAACAAGAATAGTAAAACGAACGTTGTTCCAAGCCTAATTAATAAGATTATTACTACAAGGTTTCACAACAACTTTAAATAAATTTACAGTAGTTATTATTATTTGTAATAACAAATCTCTAATGACAAAACAAATGACAAATGTTTACTTGTTTTCCACTGTGAATTCTGTTATTTCTCATAATTGGTGCACTGCCTAAAATAGACACATATATACAGTGTGGCCTAATTAAACCTTCATTTTGAAAATAAAAGGAAGTGGCTATATTCAATAAAAACAAATAAAATTATTTTTTATACCAGTAGTAACCCAAATTCCAGCTAATGTATTACAGTATACTTCATTATCTTCAATCAAACCAAGACCTCCTTCATGCTATGAAAAAAAATGGAATTAAAATTATCAAATTCAAAAAAAAAACCAAAAGGAACAAACATTATAAGGTGGCAATTAGGGTGAGACTAAAAAAATATCTAAAATTGCCCAAATCTTAAAAGTGCTAAATTTTTAGGGTAGCATTTTCTCAACATAATTTCTCAGTATTATTGTATACTGGGTAGCTACCAGTGGAATGAGTTAGATAACATCAGGAACAGTGTGAATGTAGAATTTTTAAAATAAAGCTCTTGAGATTTTCGTATGAGATGGATAGAGTACATATTTACATTTGATTTTGAAAGATATTAACAATATATCATATTGACTTTTTAGATACCAATATATAGTTTTAATGTAATAATACAGGGCTTCACTGAAAAACATCTGTTAGTGATGTGAAATTCCTCATGAAATATCATTATTATTATTAATTTTAAGGTCACTAGCCATTGAAAAATGGTAACTTTAAAAGAAAACCTCCCCACATGAAAAAAGCATAAAGTTAGACTTCCCTAAATTTATGCGTTTTGTTCGAATGATACAGCATCTCCCTATCAAAAGACGTTTTTCTGCTTTACAAATAAATGCATAGTTCTCGTGCATTCTCTCTCTAGTATGTAATATACACATGAGAGATGAATGGTGTATAGTTCTCAAAAACAACTTAAGGTACATTACTAAAAAATGAAATATTGAACAATTTTGACTCACTACATAAATTCCTCCATGAAGACCATGATGAACTTTGTTGTGTCGAACAATTGGATTACTTCCAGAGCGAATTTGAATTCCAGCCAAAGCATTACCTTTTGGGAAAATATAAATTACCAGTATAATGCTGTAGTTTAATGCAATGTTATTTTTGTCAAACATGTTAACACTTACTATGAATATTGTTGTTTTCAATGAGACCCCGTCCTTCTCCAAAAATATAAACACCTGCAAATGTACAAATACAACACAAAAATCAGTACAGAACAATACATCAATAAATATACATTCATATACACATGTGTGTACGTCCACATGTAAAAAGATGAAAAGACAGAGGGACAGACAGACAGACAGACAAACAGACAGACAGACAGGCAGACATGAAGACAGACAGACAGACAGACAGACAGACAGACAGACCAGTGAACTCTGTAAATAACTGAGTTCACTGAATAATATAAATTATAGAGTTCACTGAGACAGACAGACAGACAGACAGACAGACAGACAGACAGACAGACAGACAGACAGACAGACAGACAGACAGACAGA
>JAOBAZ010253172.1:0-24148 GCA_026546875.1 Pteroeides caledonicum
ACATACATACATACATACATACATACATACATACATACATACATACATACATACATACATACATACATACACATACATACATACATACATACAAGGGGGAGTTTGTTGTCATTGGCACAACGTCATAACATGAAATACAACATTTTTTAGCCACTATGTGACTTCATAACGAGAAAGAAAAGCATTGTAGCCTACATTATGATGTTGCTCATTGGACATGACGATTTTACACACAGCTATTAGCCAATCAGAAACCATGAAATATTTTATATAAGTAATAATGGCTACAGTGGGCCTACCGGTAAGAGGTTTTTTGTGGAGTGTGTTATTAGGATTTACAAGTACAAGACTAAGTTCGTCAATACAGCTTCACCTCATGCAATCTTAAATATCCTACTCCTTGAATGAATGCAAATAAAAATTTGTTTGTGTATCTAGGTGCATAGAAAGAGCAGGGTATTTGCACTTGCATGTGTCTACGATATAAAATATCATTGCTTTATTAGTATGATATGTAGACATCTACAGTACATGTGTTATATTTGTAATTTATTTAATATATTTGTATTTATGTTTTACATTTATATACAGTGTACATGAACAAACCTGGATTATCTTTTCATGAGCTGGATTCTGCTTTAAAGCAATCAGCCGATCCAAAACAATCAGTTTAACATTGTTGTCACTTTCTTTTACAATCAACTCAATGTAACATGTAGCAGCTGCCTAAATAACAAGTTGATTCATGGACAGTTATCAATTGGACATCACAAGTTTGCCAATCACTTATTATCATTTATATACCGACAATAAATCATAAAAAACAATTAAAAAAAATTATCCTGAAATTGAATTTATGGGTAGTTTCCATAACTTGAATTTCAGAGTAAATTTATGAAAGTGAATTTTTCTGAATTTATGAATGTTTCTTACATATTGCTAAACACAACTTTTAAAATGTTTCCAAAATGTTCTCACCTTAATTGCAGTTGGAGCAGAAGAAAGAGTAACCAAGGTCCCAGCTGCTTCATATCGTACAGCTGGAGATGATGAATTCAACAGATTGTAAATACTACGAATGAATCGAGCTCGTTCATTGGGGTTGGCTCTGCAAACCTAAAAGAACAAAAACTTTTTTTAGACCAAATACACTGTTCCTGGTACACCTGGGCCTAGCAGGAAAATTAGGGAGAGATGAAACAATTTCAACAAATATATAGGTTAATAATAATATATTAGTTGAAGAGGGATGCAAATCCTTTTTGTGTGCCAGGTGTCAAACATTTGCAGGGTGTGTGTGAACCCACCATATGAAGGGTACATTTTAGAGTGATTCCAATTAATAGTGCATGATATTAAGTTTTCTCACAATAGTGATTTAGACAACTGTAATATTATTTCAACATTGTCATGGTTACTACACAATTGATGGCAATGTTGTTATCAGCAATTCCTATTAATTTTTGTAAATAACCTGACAGAAAGATAACTGACTGAAAAGAGTTATATCCTATGTGAAGAATACAGGAAGTAGAAAGGAGTAAAAAAGATGTGGAGGTGTTGTAGAGAGGGACATAAGAAAACAGAAATTGAGCAGCTAGCTATAAGATATTAAAGAGCATGAAAAGTGAAAGACAGTGATGTAGGAAAATCTTTCAAGAATAATTTTTAATGTATATACTTCTTTCACTGCTTTTATGTGGTGCTTGTTAATGGCTTACCTTATAAATCAACTCAACAATCACTAGTTGAAGAATGTCTCCAAATGAATTTACTTGATCAATACAAGTACTTAAGTAATCCAGAGCACGATCCTGAAACAATTTATAAGATATGGTAACTATTTAACAGATTGGTTTGTTGACCTTATCATAATTGCATATGGCCTGTATGTTTAGTCAAGTATGGTTCTTGAACTATTTTCATATTGTCTTCTCTTGTATTCTTGCCAATATTTTCCTCACCTGATCAACATGAATAAGCATCATAAAAGCATTTCTCTTGCATGAGGCATCTTGCTCTTGTTCAAGAAATGTGTGGACAAGTTCAGGTGCATCAGGAATCAAGAAATTGAAATTCCTTTAAATGAATATGATGAAATTACAATTATAATAAACAGTATTATATATAACCTCCATATATAAACCTAGTACTGTGATTCTTTAGATTTACCTATAAATTGTGTAGATGGCCATGACAGCATTTCTTCGTACATAAGAATGTCTGTGTTCTAGACATGATCTGATAGTTGGCATCAAAGGCTCCAAAAGTTCAGGTTGCTTTAAAAACACAAATGAATTGAAAAGAAAAGTCAAGGATGCAGTATATCCTCAGAAAATGACAACCTTTATTTATTTATACAAACCTTGAGCTTGCAAAGAAATCGCAGAGTAGAGCCTCGGATAAACTCATTAGGATGTTGGAGATCCTTTAAGGAGAAAAATAAACAATAAGGAAAATGTTGCCTTACCAGTACATACAATATAATCAATGTCCACCACATTTGTCACCCATGGTCACATCAGGTTGAGCTGTATATCTCAATACATCCTTCAACCTAAACTCTATAAAACAACTACATTTCAATCTTCCTCTTATAATCATATCATTAAAACCTGGAACTCTGTATGTATACTTAGACTTCCTAATCAGGTTGACACTCCTCATAATATATCCCAATCCTCTACTCAACTTTCACAGAAGTGGCTATAATTAGACATGTCTCAAAGACTACTGTAGTATAAAAAAACAACTTCTTACCTTCAAACCTCAAAATATAGGCTATTCACATGAAACATCAGCAAAACATTTCACATGTTTGGCAGTTTACCAGCTTCTCGCTATTTGATCTTTTATTTAATATGGTACTGCCTAAGCATATAAACTCTTTTAATTTACACCTACCTTTCTGTATGCATCACAGACCAGAATCATTTCCTGTAATAATTTTCCATCAACTCCAATTTTAGGAACAATTTCCCAGAAAATCAACAAAAGTTTTTTGATCATGTGGTTACTGGATGGCAAAACAAAACGTATAATAATCATTAACAAGGCAGGCATCTTGTCCCCATTATTTATTTGATAAATAACTCTTTTTAATGCTTCTGCTTTCACATTGACATCTCCTTTTTCTAAACAGAAATTTTTTGTATTTATGAATAAAAATGTTTTATATTTTTAAATTAAAATATTTTGTATTTATAAGTAAAAATATTTTATATTTACACGTCTCAAATTTTAGATTTTTTGGGGTCATGGCTATATCAGTATCATCATCATGATCATGTGGCCTAAATCTAAAATTAAATTTTAGATTTAGCCTTTAGGCCACGTTTTATGTCACTATTAACATTGCTGCCATCATTTAAGCTAATTTCCTCCATTCGTACCCAATTATTACGGGCTTTTCTCTTAGGTTTTCAAGGATTGTAATAATAATATATTTGTAATCATATTCATGATATTGAATTATTATTATATTCATATATTGCAAGTTCTATCTCTAAAATTTTGTCGACTTACCCAAATCGTCTTTTAACTTCTGTTCAGACCACGGCTCCAATTCACTTGGGACGTTAATCAACGTATAACACGGCATTTCAGCTAAAGTACTCATGATTTCTTCGTCAACTATAACCTTTATAATTTGGTAGAAAGCTGCTCAGTTCTAGTAAGACGTGTCAGTCGAAAGAGGGCGAAGATCAAACGACAAAAATATCGAGTAGCTGAACTACGCATGAGCACTTTTTGCAGAATCACCTACAATCACCAATTTATCGTTATTTTTCTCGCGAAATTAAAAGTTGTAAATTGCAAAAATAGATTATTTGCAGCCTACCAACTCAATCTATATACTCACGCGAGAGATTTAATATTAATTTATAGTAATTTAGCTTTTTCTTTTGTTTTATTTTACTTAAAAAATCTTTTGCGTACGGCCACAGAGTACTAAATTATAATTTAGTAGCTCTGTGACTATGTCACTCTATGTGCAGTACTGCATTCACAAAGGTGCGTAGAGCTAGAGACTGGAACTATTTAATTAGCTCAATGCCAAATATGGCGAAGATCGTAGAGTTGGTAGACGATGAAAATGACGCTAAAAAGACGAAAAAAGCTCCAAAAAAGAAAAAGGCAACAACGAAATCGGAGGAAATCGCGGGTATTTCTATTGTGCAACGTGTGATTGCTGTAGTGGTTATAATTACAGCATATTTGTACGGGAGAGAGTACTTACTGAAGCACTATGACGGCGAAGATACTGACGTTTTTGCAGCTGCTTCTGAGCATATTCAGAAGCGTTCCGTGTACGTGCAGTGCTCCAACGATTATGGGGATAAGTTTACGAAATGTCTCCCAAAAAAGTGTGGTCGGTTTGTCATGGATACGGTAGTAAACAAGCATGAAGCAAGGAACTTGCGTAAAATTGCAGAGAAAGGAATGAGTTACGGAGGGGGGGATGGTGGGGCAACCATCCTTGACCTGCACACAGGTGCACTGTCGATGGGACAAAAGTTTATCAATATATACCACCTTGCCGGTAAAAACAATGAAAAAATCTTCACCCAGGAAGATTTTGAACTTTATAAAGCAGTTAAAAATAAAATCCAAAGCACTGTTGCTAGCACATTTGAAGTGAAACAAGAAGACTTATACCTGACAAAACCAACTTTTTTTTCAAGGATGACAAATAAACCTGCAGTTACTATACATGATGAATATTGGCACCCACATATTGACAAGGTGACTTATGGCTCATTTTATTATACATCACTGTTATATCTTAGTGAGAGTGGCCAAGAGTTTAAAGGGGGGAGTTTTGTGTTTGTTGGGAAAGAAATGAACAGTACAGTAGAACCAAAGACTGGAAGGTTGTCATTTTTTACATCAGGATCAGAGAATGAACACTTTGTTCAACGAGTTACAGAAGGAACACGGTTTGCCATCACTGTCTCATTTACTTGTGATAAAAAATTTGCAATTGAGGACCCTAATGGGAGGTTTGAAAAACGATAAAAAGGTGGACCAAGTTAAACATATTTATAACATTAATGCTTTTCATTTGTTCATATTTGCTGTATTTGTATCCACTCCACATGCAAAAAGAAATTTCATTAAATTTAAATTATGACCAGTGTTCGTGTCTGCAAACATGTGTCTTATGCCATTTTTCTCAGCTGTTTACCATAAACAGCCTGTGATTTTTAACCAAACTAATAACTCTACACATTCATTCCTTGCTTGCTTTCTTTCTTTCTTATGCCCTGTCCACCATAGCTCCATATCACCACCAGTATGCTCTGGCTATGTATTATGGTCCCACACCACAACATCTTTGGAGCATTGAGGGCAGAAACAAAACATTCTTTCTCAACATCCCCTTTCTCTAATTAAATTCCTTTCATGCAATGCAACAAAACACTATATGCACAAAGATGTATGGTTGAATGTGTCCTCATATTTTTATGTAAATATAGAGTTTACTGGA
The DNA here is from genome assembly GCA_026546875.1 of Pteroeides caledonicum. Lineage (NCBI taxonomy): Eukaryota > Metazoa > Cnidaria > Anthozoa > Scleralcyonacea > Pennatulidae > Pteroeides > Pteroeides caledonicum. The sequence continues at coordinate 5,492 of JAOBAZ010253172.1, forward strand.
GACCAGGCAGTTCACCAGTTTATTGACCACAGTATATTATTAGTTTACTAGCTGCAAGTCTTCTGGCCATATTCAGTGACAATGTGTGTATTGTATTACATTAACCCCCCCCACTTTCCCAAAGCCAAATTTACTATTTTTGAAATCAAATACACTATCACCAAAATTTATGTTTATGCTGTTATTGTTTATGAATGAAACCTACATTTACCAATTTAGTAAATATTCTGGTACAAACATGTACAAATTTTCTATTTTTCTATAAATAAATCATTTCTACACTTTAAACTTTAAAATTTAACAATAGACTCAATGAACAAAAAACTAGGTGTTTTTTACACAAATTCCATTTTCTTATTCACATGTGATCATGTAATAAATCCATATGTGATAACGCTCAAATCTCATGTGATTATACACGATATAAATGTGATGAGATTCAACTAACAACGAAAAAGGCGGCATGTAATGAAAGCATTGCACTTATCAAGCATAAATGGCTGAAAAAGATAAGAATCACAGTTAATGGAGAGAAATTTCAACATAAGAAAATAACCTCTTGTTTTTTTTATGTTCTTCAAAAGACAATTTGCTTTTCGATACAATTTTAAATCGCAGTGCATTCTGGTAAAATGTACATCCGCCTTTTTTCGTTTTGGTCAATGGGAATGCGTAGAAAAATTATGCAGAAAGGAATTCCAACAACACACTTCTCTTTGATTCCTTAATGTTGGCTACGACGATATACTAATAGCTGACCCATTATAATCTGGTTACCTACTTCCAAGATGGAAACGTTAGACCAATTTTTCCTGAACAGAAATCTGCAGCTCATTGACATCTTACAGTAAACGAAACGTTTTATAAATAAAGGAAAATTAAATTGTAGCAGTAAAAACTACTCCCCATCACTTTATCTAGGTTTATTTCGCAACAATTGATGCGAAAACTATCTGGATATTTTCTTTTAGAAACTCTCACGCTTTACCTACAAATTTAACTACAACAAAAACAAGGTTGAAGTTGAATTTTGTTTTTGTTAGTTTTTCTATTTCTTGGCCACAATTCACTATGGTTATCCGTTTATTTTCCAACAATCAGTGCAAGCAAAGCCATGCGCACGTACATGCCGTACTCCGCTTGACGGAAATAGGCAGCTCTGGGATCTGTGTCGACTTCGGTGCTAAAAGGAACAGAAGAAAACTACTTCAACATTTCCGATGTCTGGCTGCTAAACTTTGTGTTCATTCTTTGCTCAAGGTCGGAACACACCAGCAAAATGACAGTCGTATGGGACTGTCATTTTGGTCTATGGAATCAACTTGGAAACGTTAATTCAATCTTGTTCAACTAATCATATCACGATAAATGCTATTGACTTGGTATTCAGCTCAACTGCACACACCAAACCGACAATCCCATGCGACAAGTTATTTCCTAGAGTGTTCCGATCTTTACTTACGATTGTCGTAACCAGTATTGTACAAAATTACGATATAATGAATTATCAAATCTACCATGTTTTGTTTACAAAGCAAAGATCTGACCCAAAAAGTGTACAACACTATTTCAACTACATCCAACATACCTAATTTCATTGACTCTTGGTAAAGGATGCATGACCACCATTTTTTCCTTAGCTTTGGTTAGTGTCTCTGGTGTAATTATGTAACTACCACAGACCTTAAAACAATCAAAGAAGATTGTTACTTAAAGGACATTGGCAACATATTTTTTGGCCAGCTTGAATATTCATGGCACTGGTGTGACGACACAACCAGGATCACGCGAAATTTAACGCCTGACGACTACTTCAACAATGAACTCTGGTAGTGATACTTCATTCTAAGAATGAAGTATACAAAGTGTTTTCACACACGTGATTTCTCAATAACAAAAGAGATGAATTCTTAAAGGGTCAATTTAGGACACCAACATGGCCGCTATTTTATTGTTTTGGAATACCAACATGGCCGCAGTGACGTCATGTAAAAACGCTCTATTGACTGCTTACCTTTTCGTAATCATCCGGATTTTGAAAGCGTTCTTTTTGAATTCTAGTAACGTAGAGAACATCAGTATGAGGCAATGCTTCTTCAATACTTGTAAACTCTTCCTGTAAAACAAATACAGAAATTCAGCGATGAAGAAACAACCGGTATGTCGAAACATGGTTGACCTGATATAAAGAACGCACATACTGTACCCAGTGACTGTACCTGAGTTATTCCTTTCGCTGCAACATATTGCTTGACTTCATTAGGCATTTTAAGGCTATCAGGAGAGACGTATTGTAAATGAACACGATAAAGGCTAAGTAGTCGAGCAAGGGAATGCACAGTTCGGCCATGTTTTAAATCACCAACCATGGTCACCTAGAGTATAAAAACATTTACAATATGTACAGAAATTACTGAATGATATTGGAAGGAGAACACAAAAGAGTTGAAAGGTGAGGTAAATATATTAGATATATATATAGAGAGAGAGGATATTACACGGCGGCGCGAAGATATAGATTTTATTTTCGAGTGGTGAAAACAATATTCAATACGAGAAAATACAATCCATATCTTCAAACCACCATGTAATGTTCTGCTTATCATATAGCAGTAAGTCGGAATAACGCAATGTGATTGGCGGAAAACACCACGTGATCGATATCTTCACTAGTGAAGATATGGAAAATACCTCACTGTATATTTCTCAGTATCTCACTGTCTACTATATAATAAATAAGAATATATATAAATGTATATATGTATATATGTATATATGTATATATAAATGTTTATACCGTTAGGCCATTGACTGTGCCTATTTCTTCACGGATAGTAAATACATCAAGTAAGGCTTGAGTAGGTTGCTCACCGACACCATCACCAGCATTGATAACAGGTTTAAGGGAATGTTTTGAAGCTGACTAAAAATACAATGTTGAAGAGATGTTTCCCATTAATAAACTATTTAGAAGTCATCTCAACGAGTGAAGTAGAGCTGTAAAACTCTTCTTGTTAGAAGCTTCATGTCCAACTGAAAGAACGTTTTTCCAACTGTTAACCATATTAATATTAACGACAATTTTTTTGAGCTATTCAACAATGCCGCTTAAGCCTGGTTCTCATATGATCGCTACGATCGCCCAAAATAGTGTCCAGCCAATCACAGCAATCGTACTTTCTCCCTCAACAACAGTAGGATCGCTGTAGCTGGTTGAACACAATTTTGGGCGATCGTAGCGATCATATGAAAACCAGGCTTAAGCCTGGTTTTCACTAGCAACATAAGTACCAGGAAGAAGACAAAGCATGAATGTTACTCCGGGTATTTCAAAGACAAAAAAGAAAGGATTTTCTATTGAATTTGCTTTTGTTTTACCTTAGCTTACGCTTAAAGTCTTGTGTTTGTGCTTATGTCGATGTTGATGTCGCACACTTCACTGCTTTTCTTTGTTTTGTCTTTTGTTTTAGGTTGTGTCGTGGCTTATGTCGCTAGTGAAAACCAGGCCCTGCAGGGTTACTTGCTTACAACAAAACATTTTTCAGTTTGCAACCATTTTACTGTTTTGATTTTGTGTTTTGGGACTTGCCTAGGCAGCAACACCTAAACAGTTTTGCCAACTCTCCGATGTTCCACTGACAACAATTAAGGTCTCCACCGTGTTATCTGTCTTAGCATTCGTCTTCGCGGTATAACATAAACCTTAATATAGTTTATAATGCTCAACCTCATTCGATTATTGTATGCATTATTGTATGCAATATGTTCGCATTATTCTTTTTTGCATTCAACGTTTCTTTCCTTTAAAACGAAAGTAAACCTTCACAAGGTTTTCTATTGTTTTATATGTTTATCAACAACAAAGTTGGGTTGAATGTGTCGTTTAAACGGATAATTTTGCTTTCGTTATCTGTTGTAAGTATACACATTTCGTTTAAATATGAACAAATTGTCTTACAAATTATATTCTTAGCGATTTATCTAAAAAGTTTTATACCTCAACTGCGCCAGGTTCTGGATGACGAATGACAAGGACATCACAATATGATTGCATCATCTGTACTGTGTCTAAAAATAGAGCATATTTGGTTTGGTAGTTATACCAGCAAAAGCGAGATGGAGAAGAAACCGATAAAAATATTGGCCATAACTTTGGTTAACATACAACATTCTTATAATTTCTATCACAACGAGCGAAATTAAAGTTATTTTTGTCCTGATACAAATGACCTATTCAAATACCGTGATCTCTATATAGTATCAGAGAAACAAACGAGTACAATGTCGTTCAGCTACAGTATTAACTCTTTAGCGATTGCGATGTTTTTCTTTTGTTCATTGTTTTTCTATTGTTTTGGCTTTATTCTCCTTATTTTTCTTTTGTTCTATTAGCGTCATTGACGACTCCTTTCGCTGCTAAAGAGTTAAGCCCTATCTTTACACTGGAAAACTTTCCTTACACAAAAAAAATTGTCTAAATGGCAGTTTTGCAGAATTTAGTTTTGCAGAAAGACAAAAGAAATAGTTCTGTGCACAGAAAATTTGCTTGTGTGAAAGTTTTCCTGTGGGTCTTTACGACAAGGGCAACAATTACTACCACCTGTCCTATAAAAAAAATAGCCCACCTTCTAAAGTTTCTCCTTTTTTTGCAGAAGAATCAGACGGTCTCAAAGGAATAGTAGAACCACCAAGACGATGCATGGCCGCAGAAAAAGAGCAAAATGTTCTCGTACTAGCTTCGTAAAACATGGCACCCATAACACGGCCCTGAAAAAAGCGATCATTAACATTTTGAGAACTGTTCTGTTTAGATAACTTTGACAAAAAATATGTGGAAGAAAAAGCGAAAACGGAAATTCTGGTAGGTAATCGTTTTCATCTCATTATTTGGTTTAGTGTTTCATTCCACCTTTCTTCACTCCAAGAACAAACTAAAATATCCAGTTAGTGAACACATTGAAAAAAATCTTCAATCCTTTAAACCAAAATATTTTTCTAATACCATAAATTAACATCTAATCAAAACAAAACCATAGAAATATTTCACTCTATGAGAAGGTTGCGTTTAAACTATACTTCAAGTATAAACCGTTAAGTTTATTAGTTTATTTCTGCTTACTTTACCTGCAAAATTGAAACATTGTCTGACCGCTGAACGTGAATTCGCATTTCATGCGCAACATTGAATAGATGACGAAGCTAAAGAAAAGAGCATTTTTTATTATAATAAGTATTTAGTATTTAATACTAATATAGTATTATCATACTTACCTGTGTTTTAGTGAAGCTCTTGACTGAGAGTATATGTTGTTTGCTAAGTCCATGGTATGGAATAGACAAAGCACGAGAGGTCGTAGGGGACATGCGTGATCGTGAATCTGTGTGTAGTCGTGAGTCCGTGTGCGACGGTGTTGGGTGAACCAAGTCACTAGACAAGGCGGGGGTTGCCACATCTAATGTAAATAATTAAAGGACATTTAAGAACGAGATCATCATTATGTAATTGGCTCGTTTAAACTTATAAGTCAATGATGTAGCAGGAAGATAAGAAACCTATTTTTACCTGCACGAGGTGAAACATAATCGGAAGAATAAAATGTTTCCAAGTTCCGTTGAACTGTTGGTGGAAATCCCCAGCGAGGATCAGCTGAACCTTTTAGAGGACTGCTAGGAGCTGATCCAACAGGAAATGGTTTTGAAGGAACTTTTAGGTCTGGGATGAACCCTTGAGAACGAATGTCATTACCATAGCCTGGTTCTGCTAGAACCTAAAATAAATAAACGTAGCTTTTTACGGCTTATGAACTATTTCATGGCCATAGTGGATCTTTACTCAAGCCAACCACTTCACTCTCGCCAATAATTTTACTCTGGTCGACCATTGTACTGCTCAAGAGAGTGGTGTTGGTCAAGTTAACTCTTAAACGGCGGATGGGGTCGTATACGACCCCATTTTATACACTGCATAAACAATACAACAAAAAGAAAAACAAAAGCATGAACAAAGAGAAAACAATGAACAAAAAGAAAAAATCAGGAGTTTAAGAGTTAAGTAGCCCAAACGTCTTAAATTCCTGCCAAGATAATTATTTTCTAAGATGTAAATCACACATGTGATCAAAACTAATTGTAACCCACCTTTCCATCCACCATAGCAATTTGACCTCTCAAGAAAACTCTTTTCACTGTTCCATAAACTTTCATGCCTGCAAACGGAGTCCACTTCGACTTGGTATATCTCATGGAATCAGGAATTGTCCATTCACTCCCAACTTCAACTTCAATGTAAGTGTCAGGTTGATCAGCCAAACCAAAAATTCTTTTAGGATTTGTGTGAAGTCGAAGAACAATATCCTGGAAAACATTTTTAACATATTTGGTGATATCTAACTATTTCCGTTTTCTACAGAATTTCTAACATGGAGTAATATACAAGGGATAATGCTTTGCGCTGACCAAAATACTTATGTCTCACTGTAACCTGAAATAAAACCCGTACAAGTACAATTTTTGAATTCATATTTACATCAATAGTCAATCTTCCATCATGAACTGCTGTTAATAGTAAAGGTAACATAGTTTCCAGTCCCGGATAGCCAGGTGGAGCATTCTCGGAATCCTTCTCAGAAACACTATGAGGTGCTGAAATATAATATATAAATTTATGATCTACTTATCTGTGAAGTTAGCCATGTTAAATTCTAATTTTTATTCTCTCAATAATTTACTTACCGTGGTCAGTTGCAAAACAGTCGATGATATCTAAATTATCCCACAATGCTTGTTGGTCTTCGGCTGAGACCAGAACCGGTTTAACACGCCCTCTACTCGGTCCAATTCTTTCGATGTCATCTTTAGTTAAGAAGAGATGATGTGGAGCAACTTCACATGTAACTGGAAAACCTTTTTCCTTCATTGCGCGAATTATCATGATCTAGAAATTAGTTATGTTAATTATTTCATGTTGGTTTGCGTGCGAAGCTCATCGACTAGAACTATAGATATACTAGAACACACACACTGAACGTCCATAGTGTTTTAAGACCAACAACTATAGTTTAATTGCGGTTTATAATTTCCGTCTATAATACTTCGATTGCAACCAAAAAATTATATTTTGCCATATTATATTCAAAAACTCACCTCCTCTTGACGTGCCACGTGACAAATATGAACTGGTCGGTCACAAAGTTCAGCTAAAAGCAAGATGGCGGCGGTTGTTTGTCCTTCGGCATGACAGCAAATAGGAAGATGTTTCGGCCAATTTTTTAAATGCTGAAATTATGAAACATTTCTAATATTGAGTTGTTGATTGCTTTGTTTTGCAGTACAAAAAGAAGAGAGAATTTAACAACTTCCGGGAAGTAACAAGCTTCCTTGATTGAGTTATACAGTACATGGTTTTGAAACGTTTGGTGAAGAAAATCACGTTTGTTAAATAATATAACGAACTCTTCATATGTTAATAATTTTTATTTATTTCTTTCGTAGCATTTAAGTTTCTTTGATATGTAAACAAGGTGGCATCAATTGTTGGTAAACAATACTCATTGATTGAAAACTTTCTTCCATCTGTAATACAACATTTTAAGATACAACATTTACTACATTAGCACAGAGGTCCTTTCTCTCCATTCCATGGAATTTCATGCGAAAAAAAATAAGACACTGTATGTTTTTTGAACTTAACCTTTATTGTTATGTCCTACGAATGTTCGAAATTTTAAGATTATTATAAGAAAACAAACCTTCATCCAAAGTGTACAATCATCCATCTTTAATGTGGTAAAAGTGTCATTGAGGTACATTTTAAGACCAGCAGCTTGTCTTGCTAACTGGGGATTAATAAGAGTATTAAAAGAACTGGCACCAATGTAAAGACCAAAATCACATCGACTTCCTTGGGAGGCCAACTGAAAAAAATAAGGTTAAAAAAGGTTGAACTAACATTAAAAAAAAGCATGAAGGTTAAACTAGTTAAGTTCTCAAATCTTCCCTTGCAAATTGTGAATAAACTAAAATCTTGTAGTCGATTGTTCACCATTGTACTGAGCGAATAAAATTAGCAAATGTTTTTCAGACGTTCATTCGGATATTAACCTTAAATTTTGGATGCGAAAACCGCAATGCTTTGGAAATTATCCCAGGAAAAATCTTTTTTTCCGACGTTTCGTTATGAAATTAGAAAACAATTACATAATCGGCGCTCCACAATGATCTAGTTGAAAAATGAAACGTTTAACTTCAGGAACATTTAAAGAAAAGTGAAGAATATTGTTTTGATGTGCAAGTTTTTCTCTTGGAGCGGTAACTGAAGAAAGAATGAAATTGGGCTAGCTTTCACTTACCGTGTGTGCAGTCTGGAACGAGGCTTCGTCAATGACAGGGGGGTTAGTATTTGGCATTGCAAGTACAACAGTTATTCCTCCAGCTAGAGCAGCAGCGGTGCCAGACGAAAAGTCTTCTTTGTAGGTGCTACCAGGCTCCCTTATGTGTACATGTACATCTACTAAACCAGGAAGACGATAGACTTGGAATGATGATAAACAATCAATATGGGTCTTGATAGGTGGAGAACCACGTACTCGGTGAAGAGCCTGGGATAAGGAAATTTTTTGATATCAAAATAAGGCATTCCTGCCTTGATATTTTAGAGTTATCAAAAAAGTTTTGGTGCTGCGTAAGCAGTATTAATACAAGACCAAAAGGTGATAAAATGTCAAATGTCTGAAAAGTTTTCAAACATTTGGCAGTTGTTTTTGGATCTAATATATCTTTACATCGGTTTTCTACCGGCTAACAAGAAAAAATACATCAAAGAATAAGTGAACCTAACCTCAATAAATAATTTCGCACACTTGATATCCGTGATTAATGGGATAGAGTAATCAATCGCCATACGTCGTGTGCGGTAACCATGGGTAACATAGGATGATGAACGTCTCGCTCCACAATTTCTTAGTGGTAAATTGATCACCATGTCAAACTTATTCTGCACGAGATAATCAGCAATACTCATCTTCTTACTACCACTATCTCCTTCTTCAAATGGCCAGTCTACAGGTTGGATCTAGCAGAGATATAAAAATACATAGGACTGAGCGAAACTGTAAAGAAAAACTAACAACTTATTTTGAGTAAATAAACAAATGAATAAATCAAATTATTTTTAGATTCTCTTAGAGAAAAAGGCGCCAAAAGTTAAAAAATGTTCTCGGTAAGACGAAAAGAAACAAAGTAGTACATCTTCCCACTTACCTCGACGCCATGTTCAGCATAAAAATCAGCTGTTCCCAAACTTGCGTACAACCGAAAACCAAGTTTCTTTAAAGTCTTAACGCTAGGAAGCATTTCATTTTTAGCTTTAAAACTTCCAATAGAAAGAAGAATGCGTTCCTTGGGAACAGTAATACCGGTACTAATCATCCCTTTTAAGTATGCTTCATAACGATCTTCACCAAAACAAGCCACTTCCCCTGTACTCGCCATCTCAACCCCTAGCATCACATCTGCTCCAGCTAACCGCGCAAATGAGAACTGGGGAACCTGGAAAAGAAATATATGTTAGCGTTAAAAATTTAAGAGTATTTATGACAAGCAGGTAGGTAGGTAAATAGATAGGTGGATAGGTAGGTGGATGGGTAGGTAAGCAGGTAGGTGAGTGGGTAGGGGGCTAGGTAGGTAAATAGGTAGGTAAGTAGGTAGGTGGGTAGGAAGGTAGGTAGTTAAGGCAGCCAGAAGGACGGACGGACGGACGGATAGACTGACCGACGGACAGACAGACATTACCTTAACTCCAACACGGCCACCATTACCGTTCAACTCGATTGCGTGTTCAGGACCAACACCGCAAATCACACGAGTTGCCATAGCAACAAAGTCATGGTTTAGGGTTTTGGAAGCAAATGGAAAAGATCTGGACACTCGAAGGTTGCATTCGATGACTTTAAGCTCATTGTCCTGCAAAGTACGATTTTTCAAGATTAATCTTTAGAGCCATTTTTTTGATCACTGTTCTAATAATTTAATAATAACTCTTAAAAATCAGTTGACAAAACATTGTTAAAAAATCTTCTCAACCACAAAATAAGTCAAATTAATCAAAAACAACTGAGAAACATGCCTCGTTCGAGGATATATTGCTTAATAAAGCAATAAACATGGATAGCTCTTTCTTACCTTAGCTATTACTTGCATATTAAAAGGACCTGTGACCATTAATGCTTTTCCAATAGCGTAACAAACATTTCGTATTTTCTCCATAGTTTCTTTATTAAGATCTTGAGCAGGTAGAACCAATGTCGCATCCCCAGAATGCACTCCGGCATTCTCAACATGCTCAGAAACAGCTAAGGCTAACGTTTCACCATCACAAGCAACTGCATCAACATCAATCTCCTAAAACGTTCAAATAAACATTAGAAACAACTACACAATACACGTGTTTTCGTTCAACAAAGTAAACTGCGCATGTGTGTAATCCCACAAGTGATTGCTTCGTCTCTCATGCATATATTAGAGTGGGACTGACCGACAGACAACCAGTCCCATATTAGATCGCTAAAAATCGCGCAATATTCTGTCAGAGCAATGTAAACCTTGCCATTTATTTGCGTTGATTCTGTGCGAAACTCATTTCAGTTAAAAAAAAACGTCACAACGAGATGAGAAAAAATAGATAATCAATATGAAACCTTTGCTTCCATGATGAACTTTGAAATAACAACGGGATGTTCTCGTGACACGGACCCAGTCCCCTCCATGTACTCGGTAAGATCTTCATCGGAGAAGGAAACGTACATTGCAGCCCCACTTAAAACATATGATGGTCGAACAAGACAAGGATAACCGACACTATGACAAAATTCTTTAGCATCCTTCAAAAGTACATAAATAGTAATTATTATGAAATAGCATCATGAAAGCCAAACGTAATTCACTCGTAAATTTGTTCGTAACGATAGTATAGTAGTTAACCCTTTAAAGCTCAGTGGCATATATATAGTCCATCAGCAAAACAAAAGAACAAAGGAGAGAACAAAGAAAGAAAAGTGGAAGAATAATAAACAAAAGAAAAAGATTTTGTGCCTTAAAGGGTTAAACCATTAGATTATATAGGTAATTGTTGTATTATAGGCTTATACTTACATCTAACGTGGTTAATTCTTTCCACTGAGGCTGTGAAATGTTTATACTATCCAATAGACGGGAAAATTTGAAACGATTTTCGGCGCTATCGATCATTTCAGGTGACGTACCTAAAACGCGTACCTAACAAAACGACGTTTATTAGAAAGAAAACTATTTAGTAATCTCCCTTGCAACCTGCCAGGGAAAGGCTCTTCGTCTGTCCTAAGTTGGCCTCGGTGGTTGATGACCTTGACGTTGATTTCTACCTGGATTTCTACCTTCACACTGGATTTACTTGCAAAAATTAGATTGAATCTCGACTAAAGTTTTGCCTGAAAAAAACACTCTTGCGCACTACAGTGTAGCTACAAAAAACCAAATGAAATAGCTCCAACATTTCTGGATTGGACTTATTACAGACAATATTTCTTTGATAGGAGAATAATCGGACTGTTTTACAATATAATGTAACGGGTAAAATTCTAAAATATAGTGGATCAGTACCTTACTACGATGAAGCGCCATTGCTATGTTATTAGGTAGTTGTCCTCCCATTGAGAGGATAACTCCTTCGGGATTTTCAAGTTCGTAAATGTCCATAACAGTCTGAAAAATAAATAAAAAAAAGTCCATAATTAAAGTTTATATAATAAAAAAATATTTTGTCCACTATAAAGCATAAATAGATTAAATTCACGTAGATAATGAGGAAAATTAATGACACTAAACATCAAAAAACAAAATGATACTAAACCTCATAAGATATTTCATCAAAGTAAAGACGATCACATTCATCATAATCTGTACTGACTGTCTCCGGATTATAGTTCACCATAATAGTCTTTTTGTGAAGCTAAAAATTATAACTTTGATATTGTAACATATCTTATAAAATATCCGGAAATGACGTACATTTCATCAAGAAAGATTTGTATATTAGTAGATTGGTATATTAGTATATTAGTAATAATTGTATATTAGTATATCATCCAAACACATATTATTACCAATGTATCCCATATTTCTCCCATCTTTACCATACATGTACCAATGCGTTCTACTCCCAATGCGTATCAAAAATATACAAAAAAAAACACCCTTACTCTTCTTAGCTCCCTGATACAGCCAACTGCACACCAATCAAATTCCACGCTGCTCCCAATACGGTAGACCCCCGACCCCAAGACCATCATGGCTCCGCCAGGAAAATCTATGTCATCTTGTTTTCCGTTGTACGTCATGTAAAGATAGTTGGTGACAGCAGGATACTCGGCAGCTACTGTATCAATACGCTTCACACACGGCATGACATGGAACAGTTTACGAGCATGACGAACACTTGACTCCGTACTAAACCAAAGAAAGATAATTTATCCACTTACAATACTCATATCTATTCAATTACTCACCAAGATTATGTCACCAGTACATTACATTATTGAAGTCCGTTATTACCCAATGAAATTGGAATCTAAAGCAAAGCTTGTTTTGATTGGATTATAGCGGCAACGACATCATTGCATGTCCATACAAAACGTTCGCGAGACGTTTCCACAAACCTTTGAATTATTTTCGCAATTTGTTTATCAGAAAAACCAAGTTTTTTTGCTTCAAGTAGTTCTCCTTTTGTCAGCTCGTGAACCTAGGTTAAAAAAGTGCAATGAGTTAATTTTGAAAAGAATCATTTTTGCTAATTAATAAAATATGATTTTAAAAAAGAACATTTTTAATAAAACTAATTCATACATCTTTCAAGCTGTTTGAAAGCCTCGTTCCCAGGTATCGTGATAATTACAACAACAAAAACACATAAAAACGTCTCTTACTAACTTTAACATGACTATCTTTCATCGCTTTCTTGAAATCAATGATATTTTTCATACGATGAAGAAACCAATGGTCAATCTTCGTCAGTTCATAAAGTTTAGACACAGAATAACCATCTTCAATTGCAGCAGCGAGAAAATGAATACGTTTATCCGATGGTTGCTTTAATTCCTGAACAAAAAAATGTTATTACTATATTTCCTTCCCAATCCTCCTGGCTTCCACTCGGCACGGAAACTTTGCGCCAGTTTGTCCCTAGGGGGGGAGGTAAAATATTACTGTCTTGTCAAAATCTTCCCCCACAGTGATAGAGAAATTTTTTTGTGGAAGCATTGTTTTATCTCGTAATCTTCTTTTCTTTTATACTGATATGCCTTCAATTTAAGACTTGTCCATTTTAACAATAACCCTGTTTATTACAGCAAACCTGTTCACAAGACTTGCGACCATGCGAGTCAAATCCGGTATTATGTTCATCGACCATTCTCAACGCTTTTTGTAAAGCTTCCTCAAATTTTCGGCCAATTGCCATAACTTCACCAACACTTTTCATAGAAGACCCAATCTATATCAATTTCAAAACAAAACTGCGGTTACGACAAATACGGTTTTCATCCGTGTTGCACTATGTACACGTCTGCCTGGCTTCACCGTAGTCTATCTAGCATACGAGAACGGGTCATGTTGTATATACAGTATATTTTTCCACTAAATTTTTCATAGGTTCAAAAGCTGATGGCAGCTACGGGGTACTCACCTTGGTGCTCACTCTGCTGAACTTAGAAAGATCCCATCTCGGTACTTTTACAACGATATAATCCAAACTAGGCTCAAAACAAGCCGTTGTGGAGTTCGTCACAGAATTCTTGAGTTTAGGCAGTGGAATACCCAACGATAATTTGGCTGCAACGTACGCCAATGGGTACCCTGTGGCTTTTGAAGCGAGTGCAGAACTTCGTGATAGTCGAGCATTGACTTCAATGATATAATACTAAAATGAAATTAGGTATAGATTATGAGAAAGAAAAATAAAATACCTTTAGACAACACTTTCCTGTTCGTCAATGTCAAGCATAATAACTCACAGATTGATTAGCGATTAAAAGTAGAGAGAAAAAGATTTAGAAGTATCAAAATGTTTTTGACAACTAACATATAATAAAGTGTTTTTACCGGAACAAAGGGAATCGGTGTGTTTCGTGAAATGTCGACCGACGAAGCGCGTACTGGCCCACAAAATATACCGTGTTCGTTTGTTCATGGTCAATTGAGTAGATGGTCTGGAAGCTCAAGAAATATTAAATAGAACTCTTTATCTAATGTTATTGTCTGGGTTTGTGCACCTTCGTGATCTATTGAATATTGAGGTAAACAACCAATAAAAATAATTCAGTAAAGCACTTACCAATGAGTTTGAACAACGGAGATTTCAAGCACTGATACTGGTTCAGAAGATCACGAAAGTGCACAAAGTTTGCATAGATAATGAGTTCTATTAAATTTTTAACAAGTTCCAGACCATTTACCCCAATGACTTGTCCCAGCAATTTGGTGGTATTTGACTAATTTTGACTAAACGATTGTACTTGTCAGTGTTAAGTTAACATTTTGTAAAACATAACCACTTTAAATTATGACAAATTGAGTAAAGCAAACTAACTTCTTCAGATAAAGGATTCAAAGCATATTGAACATTGCATTCACCAACAATGCCTAAATGACGAATTAATTTGATAGATGTTGTTCGCAACATGTTGTACTCGGAATTACTTAATGTTTGACTTGGAGCAACAACAATTGATTCACCAGTATGGATACCAAGAGGATCGACATTTTCCATATTGCATACCTGTAAAGTAAAATGATAATTTGGGGTGAAAAGGATGCCGTGTGATCATCAAAGAATGAATGAAGACTAAGGGATAAAAGGAGAACAAAGTTGGATGTTGGAAAACAAAGTTGGATAAATGGTTTTTACAAAAATGGAAATGCTACGGTATAAAAAAGAAAATAGTACGAGTTGTGTATGAGTTGATGAACTCTACTAATACCAGGGATAAAATAATTCGGGAGAGAGGACACCACCCTAAGCCTTGGCTAGAGGAGGTGCAAATTTCCCTGTCAAATATTTAGGTAATTCAAGTATTCATCGGCATATTTTATGTTGACTGCTTACTGCTATTATGTAGTACCCATGACCGACAGTCCAACACCCACAGAAGTCAAAGTAGCCCGAAACAACAACACGCACAAAGGAGCGGTTAGCATCTACTCGAAACTTGAGCACATCCCTACAAAATCAGGCTGGAATCACCCAAACACCACACCAGTGTTAAATTTGCTTCCCTGCCACAAAAGACTAACGGAATTAGCAGTTAAACGTTAATACATTCTTGCTACTTCCATGATCAACCTTTTTATCAAATGTTTTCTATATCTTGTGCTATACATATTTTCTCTACTTACCGTGATACAATTATCATAGGCATCTCGTACCACTTCATACTCAATTTCTTTCCAACCTCTCAAAGATTTATCGACCAATACTTGTTTCGTGTGCGCAAAAGCAATTTTCGCCAGTGCAACTAGTTCTTCTTCGTTTTCAGCAAAACCAGAACCCAGTCCACCAAGTGCAAATGCTGCGCGGACCATGACTGGATAACCAAGTCTACTGGCAGCAGAAACAACCTGGGGTTGAATAAAGATACGAGGTTAAAAGACCTTAACCGAACACTTATATATACATAATATATCTAAACGCAGAAAGTTTATGCGCAAAAAATTATAAATATTACTTAAACTAATAAAAAACTTCTTTCAATTCGAAAATTGTTTCTCGCAAAATTTCGTTTAGTGTTAGGAGACCTTTACCACCTCTCTTGTCTAATTGTAACATCAAAAGCAAAGCTTGAAAAGACGTCGCATTGAAATTATATTGATGTTTTTTACTCATCGTGTCATACCTGTTCCATTGTGTAAGCAGCTTCACTGGGTGCAGCCTTTTCGCCAATCTCCTTCAATTTTTGGGAAAAGATCTGTCTATCTTCAGTACTAATGATAGAGTGAACAGGTGTACCTAAAATCTTTAGGTTGTATGTTGCTAAAATGCCTTGTTCTTGAAGTTTTACGCCACAGTTCAACGCCGTTTGTCCTCCAAAAGACAACAAAATACCGTTGGGTCGTTCACTTTCTATCACCTAAAACATTCAAATACATGTTGATGAAATTCTTGTAAGGTGAATTTATCAACCCAGTGATAGGCTGAAGTCAATTTTTCAGTGGTCAAAAAATTGAACGATCAAAAATGGAAAACCATTCGGTATTTTTTAATCAGAATAACAAAACGATATATAATCTCACCTGTGATACATATTCTGTTGTTACTGGTAAGAAATACACTCTGTCTGCTAAACCTTTAGATGTTTGAACGGTGGCAATGTTAGGATTAATAAGTACTGTGTGAATACCTTCTTCCTTCAGAGCTTTTATTGCCTAAAACAATATCCAAAGTTTAAATTTGGAAGACATAGTTAAATAAAGATAGAAAATTCTATGGATAAAGATCATGAAAATTTGACGACAAAAAGGCAAGATCTGTATAACTTCGCAATGTTTTTAACACTCGATCATAAACGTTTTTCTTAAATTTCAATGTCTCTTTTACGATGTTTCTCATTCTCAGTGAAAACACGTAAAAATAAGTCGCATAGTACAGCCAAAACCGTGTGTTTGGATGAAATCATAAGTTATCAACCGAATCATAAGTTATCAATCCAAGTAAAATCCTCTGGTTGTAAAAGTAGGAATCATTGCTGTGATCCTAACAAAAAAAATTTTAAAACATTTTTCACCATTCACATACTCGGAATTTTTTTTAAAAACAAATGTCTATCATTGAAACTAAAATACCCTCCATTGAATTGATAATCTTCCAAAAACTGGTCAAAAACAGACCTTCGTACCTTTTGTCTTGTTACATGTACTTTACAAAACAGTGATGAAATAGACAGGGGGCGCCGGAACACTATCCTGCCCCCCCTGCTATGATCCATTGGTATGACACTGCATAAACTTTTAAAACGTTATTACGACGACTTCGATTCTTCTTTTCATATAAGCAAATGTGTAGACTGTTTTTTTTTGTTGAACCAGTTAACCATAGTTACATTATATCACTTGGATAAAATAAAATGCAAAGACAAGCCTGATCATTTTTAAAAGTTTTACCTGTGAACCAGAATAATCAAACTCTCCAGCCTGTCCAATAGAAAGTCCACCAGAACCCAGAATTAAAACTTTTTTCGGTTTGACGTTAAAATCTGAGATTGTCTCGAATGAAAAACGTTGGTGAATTAAATCTTTAACACTGGTATCCATGCTCCCATTTTTCGTTTGTGTCACGGCCTGAAGAAAGACGTCAAACAAACACTCCATGTCTTCTGGGCCGGCCGAGTGTTCTGGATGGAACTGGACACTAAAAACCGGGGCCGTATTATGAACGATACCCTCATTGGTCTTGTCGTTTGCGTTAGTGAACAGAATCGACCAATCAGAAGGCAAGGTGGTAGTGTTGACAGCAAAACCGTGGTTTTGAGTTGTAATGAAACAACGTTCTGTGCTTTCATGGATGCATGGCTGGTTGTGACCTCGATTACCATATCTAAGAAAAAAAGTGAACTGAGTATGACCTTTTGAAATAAAATTATTTTTTGTGAGCGAGCCGCAATTTTTTGCTTTCCTGTAACCTGATATCGGAAAGTGTCGGTGGTCAAATATCCCGTGGTATTTGACCACGGGATATTTGGTAAATAACATATTTTTTTTCTTGACGTCATCTCGCCAGACGTGACGTCAATCGCATTACTTCATGGGAAGAAATTTTAGGTGGAAAGATTACAAAATAAACTTTACATTTTCAATCTACATAAGTATTTTTAACAAACTCAGACTTGAGTATTTTTAACAAACTCAAATTTCCAGTTAAAAAAACAACTTAAATTTTTCAGTGGCAAATTTCTTCAGTGGTGATATTTTTCAATGTTTTTTACGCTGTTCTTGACCAGTTAGTTTCGCACGGCGAGAGTCCTCGTTCCCAAAATGAAACGTTATATAGTTTGCTTGTTTTTTTTTTACAAACACTATACGTATACATATATTCTACATTTGGACATCTTTTCTTATACAGTCGCAATTATTTAATCATTAAAAAAATACCATAACCTGGGAGGATACAAGTCTCGTTCTGATGCTGGGGTTTCTCGACAAAAAGACGCATTTCACAAATTTTTAATGTATGTGTTATTCACCAGCACTCGGATTTAGAACTTTTTTCTAAAATTTGTTTCAACTCGTGTTGAGGCGGCCGCTATTAACAGGCAACGTAATTCGTTTATTTGACGTATGGTAAAAGTTTGGTAAGTGTGGTTGCTGAATTTGTCTACTCTTACTTCATTTTATAAGTCTTGCAACCAGCGGCTAATGAAAGAAGTTGATGACCTAAACATATCCCAAACACTGGCTTCTTTAAAGACACGGCTTCTTTAATATTCTCAATAGTTGAAGAACAAAATGTTGGATCTCCTGGACCATTGCTGAGAAATACTCCATCAAACTCTGCAAATAAAATTCACCAAAGGATGTCTTTAAGTGCAGTGAGTTACCAAGTTTGCATAGATAGGTTTACACTTTTAAGTATAGCAA
>JAOBAZ010253173.1:0-15987 GCA_026546875.1 Pteroeides caledonicum
AGCGTACACGGATCGGACGCTTTTCGTTATTTACGTCCCTGGAACCTGAGTGTTGCTATTGGACGACGGCAAAACCAATTGAACTTGCGAAACTCATGCAACTCGTCGACTCTGTGAGAAATATGATCGAAATATGGCACAATTATATGACACAATAACTCGCTGTGTCCTATTACTTGTTTAACCCAATCATGTAGGGTTGGTTCCTGAATGGGCAACTGAGAATAGAAAAATTATTGCTTTGGGCCAAATGAGGCGAGTAAGATAGTTTGTCGTTAGCCAGAGTAAAATCTGGTAAAAGGCTGTTTAGGCTCGGCACCACAACGCAATGGGAAGATTAATCAGTCGCCACAGGAAAAATACTCTGATTATAATTCAAATGCCTTTTAATTCAACAACCAGATTTCTGGGACGTTAGGGGTGGTGGCAAAACTCCAGTTTTTGAGCTGGAGTTTTACGATTGAACCAAAGTGTGGTTCAAGAAATCTCACTTGAGGTTAATAAATCACAACTTACTTTTGCCTCAAACTCTCTTCAGGCTAAACTCGTTCCAGCAGCAGTAATACATTTTGGTTCAAGTGAAACACAAGGTCGGTATTATCGTATTGTTTTGGACATTTACCCTATATCATATGGAATATGAAATGAAATAGACTGACACTTAACAATTAAACTTATTGCTATATGACAGCTCTTCGCTCGCGCGCAACAATCTCAATCTTGTTTTAAATAGTTTGTAAAGAAATCAAATATAATTTCTGTATGAAATATCTGTGTATGCTTTTGGTACGTAAGAGTATTTTCATTCTAAAACATTTGGGATTAAATATTTCGCAGTAATAAGGTATACATCTTTTTTGTGTATCCATTTGCTAGATTTTTACTTGAATACAAGTTTGATGAAACAAGTAATTGATGTAACGCAAGCAAACGAGAAAGTTGGTAACCAATATAGGTTAGCACTCCGTTGGTTATGATGAGAAAAATTTGTTACCACACACCGACCACATAACCACTACAACACCGCCACATCACAGCCCACGACCACTGTCACAACACTGATGTACACCACCACCATAGCATAACCTTAACAGCACCACATACCACCGCATAACAGCATTACCACCATACCCTAGCACAACCAACAACAAAACCACCAGCACCCAACCCAACAAAAAGACCACCACCACCCCGCCATTACCACGACCACATCACCACCACCACCACTACCACCATACCTTAGCACAGTCAACAAAACCACCATTAACAACAACAAAAAAACAACCACCACACCACCACCGCCACTACCACACCAGCACATGGCCACCACACAAGCATTACAACCATCACACATAATTATAATTATAAACTATAATTGTTATTTTTGTTTCTAACTTTCTCCTTTAGATCTAGTGGTAGTTCCTTGACAAAAGAAGATACAGCAGAAAATAACCCCAAGAACACCGTCACAAACGGCAATTCAACAACAGAAACTTCGGAGTCTTTAGAAGCTGAAAAACCCACAGAAGAAAACTTACCTAAAAACATTAAAAAAACAGTTAAACCAAAATGGTTTAAATTAGGTTGAGGAGGTCGTCTCAGAGTACTCGCTTTTTCAAAGCAATTTTACAAAGAAATTCAACATTTAAGGCTTCCCCCGTAGTGGATTGGGCCGGGGAAGGAAATTTTCTTCCTTGGTGGAACACTAGTACTTACTGGTTTAAATTTCCACCAGCTAGAAGAGCACCCTGCATTTTGATTGGCTTGTGAAAGTCGAGACAATTTCTTTCAGTTGTTGGTGATAATTAGGCGTGGCTTAACTTTCTCCAACGTGACAATTAACCGAAACATGAATTTTGGTGAGAAAACATTTCAGTTATCTAAAAAACTCTTATATTTTGCCATTTCAAATCAATCTAACATCCCTGCATTAACAAAATTACACGTTTTAAGAAAGGTCTGTCCATTTCAAACAATCAAAACTGCGCGAAATGTGTTGGTTTTTCTGCGTTTTCATGATTTCCAGGAAAACATCTCGTCGGATTTCTTGCCAGTTGCACAGCGAAAAATCTCACATGCTTGATCAAGGCTTGAGAAGCTATCAACCTTGATCAAGGTTTATATCAAGGGTTGATGAGCGATCAACCTTAATCAAGCTTGATCATGCTTGATGACATCATGATAAATCATGCTTGACGCATCAAGTCAAGCACTGTTCTTTATGCATTCTTTTCAAAAGTTCATTGTGGTCATATTTCTCAACACCCCTCTCCCCGTAGGAATCAAGCTTGAGATTTCATCAACTTTGATCAAGCTTGATATCATGCTTCATCAAGCACGATCATACTTGATATCAATTTTGATCAAGCTTGATATCAAGCATGATATCAAGCTTGATATCAACCTCCATAAAGCATGATGCGATCAAGTATGATATCAATACTCATCAAGTTGGCAACCTCTACCATGATCAATTAAGCTTGATATCAAGCATGATCATGGTTGAGCGTTATTAGCCGTGTACTATTATTGCATTTGTAATAAGCTTACTAGCAAACGAAGAATGACAACATTTTGGCTGCTAAAAAGGTTACAAGTTTAAAACAGTATTTTTTGATGAAAAATTGTGATTCTAGAGGACCCAGGTCTATAATGGATTTTACCAAAACGCCGAATTAAGAAAAATTTCAGAATTTAAGGTGAACTGCACAGATCTCCCAAGGTTGTTTTTATGAATTTGAGCAGCCCGCGTAGTGCTTCTGTAGTGGGGATATCCTAGTCGTGTTACAGTTTAATGAGTGTGGTATAATAAGTAGTTATCCTCTTGGGTAAGTAAATGTGCCTGTTATTAGACTATCTAATTTCATTTAAAAACATACTAAAACTACATTTTGTTGTTGCTGAAGTAACTTTTCTACCTATGTAAAAGAATCCAAGACATTGTGGGATTCCGACCAGCGGATCCCGGCGTGGAATTCTGTGTATTTATTTCAATGCTTGAATTCTGGATTCCACGCTTTGGATTTCGGATTCCAAGGTGTCATTTTTTTACCGGATTCCCTTACAAGTCATAGGTTGAAACTTTAACCAAAGATGCATCTAAAATCAGTAACTGGAGTTATGGTGTAAGGTAACTGAACTTGCAAGGATGTGCACACCAAACAGATTTTAATTGATTACAACTTATTACTGCCAGTATATATCCATGTTAGACTTATCAAACCCACTGTTAAAGACAATGAGCCAATTGTGTTATTAACACCAAACAAGACACTAGATGATTGGTGGTCAACTGAATTCATTATTACCAGTATATTGGCTGAACCTGGAAGAGCAGAAATCTGAAATGCACAAGACAGTAGTCTCATTCTTGTCGGAACCTTTGATGTTTTTTTCCTTGCACATGTCTTGTTACACATGTTGTCTGCCATGTTCCTAGCAAGTCAATTGCCTTTCCTGGCCAACAAGCACACCAAACTGGCTGATCCGCCATATTCCTAGCAAGCTGATTGCATATTTTTGCCTAAAACAAAGAGGACACGTTGCACCACCAAGTGCCTTTCTCTGTATTGTTACTCTGTGGCACAGGTCTACCAAGAAAGGAAACCAGGGTACCCAAGCCCAGACAAAAGGAGTTACTATCTCCTCACACCCACAAGTTGGTTTGGGTAGGGTTAAAGGTATGCCTATATCTATGTATCTCTATGTTAATAGTAGTTAGTGACCATGGTTGGCTTAATCATGGCCTCTGGAATTACAAATATTGGGTTTTAAGTTTACAACGAGAGAATAAACCCACCTGTATACTAACCCTACCATTAATGGGGTTTGACTAACTATGCAAAGAAAACTCCAAACTGCTCTAAGGAAACTAAATGAATAAACACACAAAGCAATACAGCATTGCTACTGATAATCAATATAGTGTTGGGAAAACAAAGTGTGATGAAATGTTACGGTATTTAAGTTTTACATTATGTACAAAATTAAACCAACAAAACAAAACAAAACAAAACAAAAACAATACTTCAAGACCCAATGTTTTTGTCAATGAATACAGTATACATATTTTTCCATAAGAATTTCAAAGTTTCTTTCCATTTCCAGATTCTCCAATACTACACAACAAAGCACAAAGAAAATCTGGTTCTTGGCCATGGGGATCGATTAAGTGGATCCTTCTCTGTGATGATGACAATTGATTTTGTAGCTCCCCAAATCCACGATCCCCGGACAACACGGTAAAAGGGATATGAGTAGGCAGCTGGATATCAAGCCTGGCCGCCTGGACACACAAAGCAAAATCAGCAGCATTAGCTGTACCACCACACTTAGGATGAAAATATAATCTTTTTTCCTCCACCAGCTGGCAGTAAAGAGGTGATCCACTTGGAGTCCACTTGAATTTTCCCCCACAAAATCCCCACACAAAAACATTAGTTGGTACAAAACATGGGAGGTCGAAAAATTTTGCCCAATTGTCCAAGTCAATAAAAATAATGTGCTTGTATTTTGATAAGTTTTTCAAATAGTCAGTTGACATGTGTGACAACTGCCCATTTTCAAAAATGCTGTTTGAAGTAGAACTTTGAGAAATGACATTTGAAGATGTGGAAGGCAGCTGCTGTTTGGCCTTGTGTGATGACTTTTTATGTTTTTTGCGCTTTGGGGCATTTGAAATGGTTGCTGTGAAGCTTTTCTTCTTGCGTGGACCATGCTCAACTGTCACTTTCTTTGATTTGAAGGTACTTGATGAACTTGTAATAGCTTTACAACGTTTGTCGCTCAAAGTATCATGTCTTAAAATCCCAGTAGACTTTGAGGTATTGTCTGTGCTATTTTGGTGACTAATGGTTGCATCATCAAATGAGATATTTTTTAATTCCGAAATATATTGAAAAGGTATGTGATTTTCACATTTGTTTTTCAAAGCTTCAATTGTTCCATTCTCATGAAAGAGGTGTTCTTCGGCACAATGGTATAAACCACTCAGGCAATTTAAACCATCTTTTTGGCATTTTGTACATATATAGACTTCTGACATTATAGCTTTAAATTGATGTTCGAGAATGTAATGTTTTATATAAGCTTTAAGATTTTTATACTTCCCATGACATGAATCTGGAAAGAACAAGCAACGTTGGGCTGGAAATTCCTCTTTGATAGCTTTGTGGTGCTCAAAAACATGGCAGTTTAGTAATGACACTTTGAGCTCTGTGTCAATTCCTCTCTGCAAACAAAATGGACACTTTATAACATGGTTTTTGAAATGCTCAATTGCATCTTCCCAGTTCTTGAACTTTATCGTACATGTTTTGCATTGTGTATAATTGAAACAAACATGAAGTTTCAAAAAATGTCTGAAAGCATGTACGTCCTTCATAAGAGTTTTAAATGGGCAAAATGGGCAGCAAACAAAATCAATTTTATCTTGTCTTAAACCAGAAATCTTCCCAGCAACACTTGTACTCTGATTATCTATTTTTTCAGTTGTAATGCCATGGGGGACACTTGTACAGCTGCCATGACCATTTTTTTCAGCTGCGATGCCATATCTGATAGCATTCTCTTTATTCTGTATAAAGTATGATGTCGTTGATGTACAACCATTGCTCGTTTCTTTTGGAGTTGGCCGACAATGATTTACAAGTTTATTAAAACTCCTGTCATCGTATTTGACCTTCTTGTGGTTCTCTTCTTCACGCCCCTCTTCAAGTTTTCTTTTCAGGTAGCGTTGTCTAGCATTTTGTGGTTTCTGTATAGTGTTCTTTCGGCTTCGGTTTTTGGCGTTTTCGCATATTTCTGTTAACGTATCATCACTGTCACTTATAACAATAACAGAGTTATTAGTACCTTGATTCAAATTATCGCTCTCATCATCTGAGATTACGATCACAATGTCATTTTTTTTACCCTCTGTTTTTTTCTCATTCAAACGCGAAGACACCATTTCTTAATTACATTGCGTTAGACAATAATACGCTTCGGCACATTCTGCGCATGCATGTGCGCATGCCGAAGCCGAAGCCTACTTTTCCTGTGTGGGGGTGGGGTGGGTATCGCCGGCCCAGGAAACAATATAATCACATGCATAGTTGCGACTACGCAGCTAAAATTTCCATTTCAATAGGATTCTATTGAAATAAAAGTTACGCGCGAAGCGAATCTTTTGCCTTTTAAGCTTTCAGCCAGAACTAATCGAAATCTTATTGAATTTGAACAAAAAATTTGCTTCGCGCGAAAAATTTCGCCTAGCGCACTCAGGACCAACGAACGCGTCGGAAGCACTTTATAGAGCTTCCTCACCCATCGAAAGTGAAGCCAGAGTTAATGAACTTCCGGGGACCAAACGGAGGGAAAAGACAACCTCATTGGCGTCCTTATCAGTTCACAACACTAACATTCATCTAGAAATTAATAAAAAGTGAAGCTCTAGCCATTAAAAAACATGGTTACCTGTAAAAAGAAACTTTCTGGGGTTCATGTGATGTATTGTTTTGAATTTGGTCCCCGGGAGTTCATTAACTCTGGCTTCACTTTTGATAGGCGAGGAAGCTCCATCCAGTTTACTATGAGATCAGTGTGGCATGGTGTAGCAGTTTATATCCACCTCTGACCTAGGTTTGATTTGACTCCTATGCTGAACAGGAACTAAAACATCACCTCAGTCACATGTGGGAACAATGCTTTCAGTTTGACTCTGCCAAATGTCACAGGTTTTCTCTAGGTACCCCAGTTCTCGCTGTGGTAACACTGGACCAATGAGGGATGGCCCTCACTGGACCTTTAGGGAGAACAGTTTAGTAAAACTGATTTTACGGGCTTTTTTTAAGGAATCCTTTTTAGAGGCATTGACCCCCTGTTTAAAGTGCAAGCAATGTTATATAAAACATAGAAGCATGTATCCAGGTTGCCAGTATTGTTTTTGCATATGAGATATGAAGGGAAACAGGGGGTGTAATTGCCCCCCAGTGGTACTACTGGGGGCAATTACACCCCCCTGTTATCATTTTGGCAAATTCATAAAATGTTGGCAACCTAGATCCATGCTTATATGTTTTATATAACATTGTTTGTATTTTAAGCAGGGGGTCAATGACTCTCAAAATGATTCTTTAAAAGAAGGCCCTGACTGATAGAGCATCCAGCTTTTAAAATAATATACATTAGTTAGTTTAGTTGAAAGCAGGCCTGTAAGCAGCCAAATCAATTTTTATTTGATATTTTCACAAAACAAAACATGAACAATTTCAAACAAATTAAAACTAAACACGTTCTAATTTTACCATACTTGGTATTTTATTCAGTGCCACATTAGTTTTTTGAGCCATCTTTGATAAACATTTATTATCCTGCTTCAGATCTTTTACAATTTTTTTTAAGCTGGCAACCTTTGCTGTTTGGCGACGACATTTCTGCTGAAAACTTTTTAACTTTTTTCTAACCTTTGCAATTTGGTTATTTTTTCGACGCCGCTTTTTAGTATGTTTACCAGGGGGGGTAATGCATGTGCAGCCATGGTCACCTAGTGAATTTGCAAAATGAGGTATTTTTGAAACCATTCCTCTTTGTAGTGTAGCAACAAAACCATTGACTTGGAACATATTAGATGTATTGTTTGATGATGTTGGTTCTTCCTTGAATTTCTGGGAATGATCAATTTGGTCAGCTTCTGTTGTATTTGTTGGTCTTTCATAGCTGTTTATGGTGGCATTTTGAAATGTACTTGCATTTTGGGTTGTGTTGACAAGTCTCAAAGTTGGTGTGGCTGGGTATATAGTTGGTAGTTTGTCAGGTATCAATATGTAAGTTTCTACTGCCTAAAACAGATTGACGTAAGTTATGGTAATAGACTGACAGATTAACAAACAGATGTACAGACAGACAGACAGAATAAATTTTATTTTAACCACATAATTTCAATAAGTTTACCATATATACAGTTTAAAACAAAATCAAGCTATATTGTATAAATATTAAAATGCATCAAGTAATGGACAGACACAGAGACAGATAGACAGAGAGATCTGCATAAATTAATGGAGGGATGGTCAGAGGTGGATGGACACATGGATGAATAGATAGGTGGATGGACAGACTAAATATTATTTCTTTAATGCTGGATGATTTGTTTATAATAACAGATAAAAGACACATTTTGGCCTAAATGGCAGAATCGTATTTGACCTTTTTGTGGTTCTTTTCTTCACGTCTCCCTTCAAGCTTTTTTTTCAAGTAGCGTTGCCCAACATTAGCATTTTGTGGTTTCTGTATAATAGTGTTCTTTCGTCTTCGGTTTTTGGCCTTTTTCCATATTTCTGTTAACGGATCATCACTGTCACTTATAACAATAACAGAGTTATTAGTACCTTGATTCAAATTATCGCTCTCATCATCTGAGATTACGATCACAATGTCATCTTTTTCATTCTTTGTTTTTTTCTCATTCGAACACGAAGCCATCATTTACTCAATTACATTGCGTTAGACAATAATACGCCTCGGGCCTTCGGCACATTCTGCGCATCGCGAAGCAGTGTTAGCTTTTCCTGCAGTGGGGGTAGGGGGGGTACCGCCGGCCAGTTGAGCAGTGACTACGCTGCTAAAATTTCCATTTCAATAAAATTCAATTGAAATAAAAGTTTCCGTTTAACGAACGCGTCGGAAGCACTGATCCCGTAGTACACTGGATAGAGCTTTCTCACTTATCGAAAGTGAAGCCAGAGTTAATGAACTTCCGGGGACCAAATTCAAAACAATCAATACATCACACTGGCGGATTTAGAAGTAGGGCAGAATAAATTAGCCAGCTTGCATTAGAAATTCAAAAGACCTGAATAACAATCTCATTGGTAGAATTCATATTCTTTAGAACTGTTTAACCAATAGGATTGTTCTCAAAGTATTTTGAATTTTAAATCTCCACCGGCCAGCCGTGTAATATATTCTGACCTACGTCTAAATCCGCCAATGCGTCACACTAACCTCAGGAAGGTTCTTTTTGGCTAACCATTGGTTTTTTTTGTAATGGTTAGAGCTTTAGTTTTTGTTTTTTTGAGTTTCTAGATTTTGGTGCTGTGAACAGATAAGGACGCCCATGAGGTTGTCTTTTCCTTCTGTTTGGTCCCCGGAAGTTCATTAATTTCAGCTTCACTTTCGAGAGGTGAGAAACATAGGGGTAAGAAAGCTGTATCCGGTGTATAAAGAGAAAAGACAAAGAGGAAAGAGCCTGGGTATGAGTACTTCTTATTAGAAGACAAACCCGCTATGCTGTCAGACAAGGTGTATTTGTGGCATTTGCAGCTTGGCAATTGGTGCAAATTTGTCTGCAAATCCTTTTTTCATCCCAATATACCAATAGTGGATATACATCTTTGGTAGCATGGTATAGCAGTTGCCTTCCACCTCTGACCCAGGTTCCACTCCTGTGCTGAGCAGGAATATAAACATGACTTCAGTGACATCTGGGAACAGTGCTTTCAGTTTGACTCTGCCAAATGTCACAGGCTTTCTCTAGGTACCCCGGTTCACTGTGTAGTAACACTGGACCAATGAGGGATGGCCCTCACCGGACCTTTAGGGAGAACAGTTTAGTAAAACATATAGAGCTATCCAATTTTGAAATATAGTCAGTTTCGTTTAGGTAAAAGCAAACCTGTAAGTAGCCAACTTAATTTTTATTAGATATCTTAACAAAACAAAACATGAACAATTAAAACAAATTAAAAACTAAATAACACCATCTAATGTTAACAACTCATCAACAAGTGACATAGAAGCTGGTGATTCGAACATTGCCATACTTGGTACTTCATTCAATGTTTCATTAGTTTTTTGAGCCATCTTTGACAACACATGGTTATCCTGCTTCAGATCTTTAACAATTTCCTTTAAGCTCGCAACTCTTGCTGTCAGGCGTCGACATTTCTGCTGAGCACTTTTTAATTTCTTTCTAACCAATGCAATTTGGTTATCTTTTGCATGCAGCTTTTTAATAAGTTCACCAGGGGGGGTAATGCATGTATAGTCATGGTCACTTAGTGAATGTGGGAAATGAGGTATTTTTGAAACCTTCCCTCTTTGTAATGTAGCAACAAAACCATTAACTTGGAACATATTAGAAGTAGTGTTTGATGATGTTGGTTCTTCCTTGAATTTCTGGGAATGACCAGTTTGGTCAGCTTCTGTTGTATTGGTTGGTGTTTCAGAGCTGTTTGTGGTGGCATTTTGGGATGTACTTGGGTTTTGGTTTGTGTTGGCAAGTCTTGAGGCTGGTGTAGTTGGGTATACAGTTGGTAGTTTGTCAGGTATCAATGCATAAGTTTCTACTGCCTAAAACAGAGGTAAGTTATGGTAATAGTCCAGTAGCTCAGGTCCTAACATTGTCAAGATCGTAACAAGGTTGACAAAAACACAGGGGAGTGAGGCATGAGAGTTTATTTTAATTTGTTAAAATTTAAAATTGGAGCATTGTATCACTAATTTCAACATTAAATCATTCAGAAAATCTTCAACTTATACGAATCTAGCAATCTTAACCAATTGTAGTCAACAGTCCTCATTTAACACATATACAAAGCAAAGTTATCATCATTGAGTAACAGTTTATCCTACTGGTGATCACCCTAGATCCCCTTCTAAATATATAACATTGCAGGACTAAATGTACAAATTTGCTGACCTGGTAACAATTGTAATGTTAAGCAACTGGAATAATAGACTGAAAGATTAACAGACAGACAGACAGATAGACAGATGAACAGACAGACAGACAGACAGACAGATGAACAGACAGACAAACAGACAGATGAACAGACAGACATACAGACAGAGACAGACAGACAGACAGATGAACAGACAGACAGAGACAGACAGACAGACAGACAGACAATGACAACAATGGCAGCCAGACAAGGATGATATACTCATCCAAATTATAACTAGGCGTCTACACAGCTTGGCTAATCTTTACCTTTTTGAGGCTTTTAGGAAAGTTCTTAAATCTTGTTGGTACAGCATTTTCTCTTATTCTTACTCCACATCCAGTTCTATCAATATCACGTTCCTTGAAATGGTCTGAACAGATTTTTGAGTGTATGGTAGGTGACCAACCTTCCCGATGTATCTGTATCACCCACTGTTTTCGTCTTTCCTCATTCAAAGGTAACCTTGTTAAAAGGGTTATTCTACATGAGTTTCATATTAGAACAAAAAGGAATTGCTAAGTATTATTGAAGGAATGGTCATGGCAGCAAAGAAAATAGTTTGTAGCTTAATAAATGTTTGCACTACAAGGCAATATCAAACAAATTTCGAAGATATTTTCTTTTGAGTTACAGTAAGGGACCATTCATTAAATATAGTGAGGATGTCGTGGTAAATGCATATGGGACTATAAGATCTTGAAAGGCATGTTGGGGGTGGTTTGTAAAAATTACATGTAATCTAAAATTTCTATACAGTACCCATATTTCTACAAAAGGCAATAAAGGGAAGTTAATTGTCATGTGCTATAGATGTTGTATAGAGGGCACTGGTCACAAGCAATCATTAGGTGCATAACCATAATGCAGATTTCAGGATTCTTCATAAAGTACTGCAGGACTGGGGAAGGTAAACCAGGGGGGGGATTTTAAAAATGACAAAGCCAAAGATATGATTGTGGGTTGTTTTGTGGTGTAAACAAACAACAGCAAAAATGGCGTACACAGCTCTGAAAAGAAACGTGCTCATTGACATTGTGCATGTTGACAACATAAATATTGACAACATGCATAATATTTTATATTAATCTAACAAATAATCACAGAGCTATTTGAAAGCTATTTATCTATTTATCTACGGTAACCTATGGCCATGTACAAGGTCAAATGCCGCGTACAACCTTTTTAAATCTATACAATACAGTGTGCCAAAATTGTGCCGACATATATTAAGCACACTTTAACTTTTGTTTGGGGTTTACTCGATATGCAAACCGGCGTACAGCGATAATTATACTCAGTGCACCCGGGTTATTCCTAAAATAGGTAACTATCATCTAATCACTTGATTTCAAGCATACCTATGAAAAGTGCGTGGAAATTTTCGTTTTAACGGTGTCTCTTCGTCGCTGCTTCCCTCGCTGTCACTTCGTGTCCCTTCCTTGGCATATTTCCGTTTTGAGCAACCATACGCACAACATTGGTGGCCACGCACTTTCCCCATTAAACCACGTCTTCTGTGAAGCAAAAACGTGAAGTAATATACCCAAAAGTGGTTATAATAAACGGTTTTTCCCTCTGTTATAAACAACAATTTCTTCTTACGCGAAGCAAATTGCGATGTGTGGTATCCAGTACCCTGGAAAGGTTGCGCTGCCAAGAGGAAGGCCATGATGGCGGATGAGGACGAGCAAGATCCAGTTACAGAAGAGGTACGATTATTAGTAAATTATACATCTTTACTTTAAATTTGATGGTATAACTGTTAGTCTGTTTGTTTAACTAACTAATGATAGAGTTAGTTGTTAAAAGATTGATTAAAGAGTGACAACTTCAAGGAAACTAAGATACCTGATAACACTAGCTGTAGGAAACAATTTTTTTGATTTGAAATTATTTTTATACTAGGAGTTACTACCGCAAGGGGAAGGGCTGGCGAGCTATCCTACGCATAGACTTAGTACTGGATTATAGGTGCATATTGTTACTCTGCGATATTGTGCTGTTTGTTTTTACTTTTGTGCGCAAAGTGGCACACAGTTGTGCAACTTTTTTGAATTACATTAATTTTAAGCATGGGTTGTTGGCTGAGGTTTCTAAGAATAGTGCCTGCATGTTAAAATGCCTTTCCAATTTGTTATCGGATAACAACAAACAGATTCTTGGAGT
Source organism: Pteroeides caledonicum (assembly GCA_026546875.1). NCBI lineage: Eukaryota > Metazoa > Cnidaria > Anthozoa > Scleralcyonacea > Pennatulidae > Pteroeides > Pteroeides caledonicum. The sequence goes on from JAOBAZ010253173.1 coordinate 12,873, forward strand.
AGGTGGTGTGGCCAAAGGAGGCCATCATTTTATAATGAGGTTTGAGAATAAGATAAACCTCAATTCCATACAACGGCTTGTAAAAAATTCACAAAATTTTGGTTGCTAATTGCCTTGTTCCTTACTTCAAAATACTTCTTAAACACAATATGGTGGCGGAAATGTTATATTCTTTTTTCTCACTTGTTCGATATATGATGTATATTACAAGTGCAAAGTTATAAAAAATTATGTTATATTGTTAATGAGATAAAATATAACGTTTTTATAAAATTTTTAGATAGATGTTTACCTGGCAAAAACCTTAACAGAGAATATTCACCTTTTTCAGGTAAATATGTGTTTCATTAATGCAATAACATCACCACTACCATGCCTAACACCACTGCCTACCACCACTGTCCACCACCATTGCCATATCCACCACCATCACTACGATCTCCACCACCACAATATCCACCACCATGTATAACACCTTCACCATGTTTACCACCATGTCGACCATATCCACCACTGCCACCATGGCCAGCACCATGGCCAGCAGCTTGCCAAAGTTTATCACCACCACATCTACCACCACACCCATCTCATCCACCAGTACCACCACATCTACCACTATTACCACCTTTATCACTACTGTCCACCACTACTACCGCCAATCCTTATTTCCTTCATCTTTATATTTGACACTCTATCTCCCAGTGATACATTTCATACCCTTCAAACTATTCCTCCACCTCTTCTCTCCCAAATCCATCCATTCCCATGTCTCACTACAGTGGAACCTGAGTTTTATGACCGCCCATTTTTGCCGGAAAAGTGGTCGTAAATGGCAGGTGGTCGTTAATCACAGTTTGGAATAGTAAGTAATAATAGGAAGGAGTAAAACGTCTGTTCCTGAAAAAGTGGTTGTTAACGACAGGTGGTCGTAAAAGTGGGGGTCGTAAAACTCAGGTTCCACTGTACCATTATATTAGGGCTACACAGTATTTTACAATTTCATAGTACCCCACAAGACCAGCTGCAATTACTTATGATAAAACAGAATGTCTTGCAGCAAGAGTAAAACCAAAACAACAGAAGGTAAGTACTGTACAATTATTTAATAAAGTACAAGTTAAAAATTTATATGCTGTATGCAACTTATTTACCAATAGTATCTGATAGTATCTATTTTGACAACACCTTTTATTAAGGATGTGCCAGATCCGGTATCCGGTAATTTTGCCATATCTGACAGTATCTGGTATCCGGTAATGTGGTATCCGGCAGTATACGGTGTCTGGTAATTTTGCGATATTCAATAGTATCCGGTAATGTAATATCTGGCTGTATCCAGTAATTTTGCGATATCTGGTAGTATCCAGTATCTGGTAATGTGGTTTCGGCAGTATCTGGTAATGCGGTATCTGGCACATCCCTAGCTTTTATGTATTCCTGAGTTTTTTCAATTGCCTCGGTTTTCTTTCTCTAGGTTATGCTGGAGATGTCACTTAACACTACGGGTCCAAGTTATTGTACCTCAAAAGGAGAACAGTTTGCTTACCAAGCTGATCATGGAGTGGCTAATGAAAAGAAGTTTTTTAAAAGGTAATAAAAATTTTTTTAATTAATGTTTTTTATCAGTATGGTAAAAGATTATTTATTATATTATGTAGTGATACAATGGATAAACAAGTATTATTGTCAACTCAAGGAACAATGTCAACATCACAGTATGCTGTGGGTTTGCTTAAAGATGGTAAGTACAGTGTCTGTCTGTCTGTCTGTCTGTCTATTTGTCTGTCTGTCTGTCTGTCTGCCTGCCTGTCTGTTTGTCTGTCTGTCTGTTTGTTTGTCTACTTGTCTATCTACCAGCCCAACTACCCTATTTTCTTGTCTGTCTGTCTTACCTGCTTACTTGTTCCCTTGTGTATTTGTATTTTCTTATCAGTATGGGCATCTCTGTTGTTACATAACATTAATTAACAACTTTATTTTTTAATGAATTCTAGGTGAAATACATCTAACTCCTCTGAATGGAGTTATCCAACTTAGACCTAGTTTTGAATACCTGGACAGAGGGAAAGATGCAAAAACAAATACCAATGAGGAAGGTTTGATATTTATTATCTCACTCATTCATTTAAACAATGTAACATTCATTTTTTCACCTCATTCATTTTTTCACCTCATTCATTTTTTATCTCATTCATTTTTATCTCATTCATTTTCCCACCTCATTCATTTTTTATCTCGTTCATTTTTTCACCTCATTCATTTTTTTCTAATTCCTTTTTCCACCTCATTCATTTTTCATCTCATTCATTTTTTCATCTTATTCATTTTTTTATCTCATTCATTTTTTCACCTCATTCATTTTTTCACCTCATTCATTTTTTATCTCATGCATTTTTATCTCATTTTTTCACCTCATTCATTTTTTCACCTCATTCATTTTTTATCTCATTCATTTTTATCTCATTTTTTCACCTCATTCATTTTTTCACCTCATTCATTTTTTATCTCATTCATTTTTTCACCTCATTCATTTTTCATCTCATTCATTTTTTCACCTCATTCATTTTTTCATCTCATTCATTTTTTCATCTCATTCATTTTTTCATCTCATTCATTTTTTCATCTCATTCATTTTTCACCTCATTCCTCTACTTCTCACTAGCATTTCTTTTTGTAGGTGATTCACAGGATGAAGATGAAGAAAAACCAACAGCTTTATCTGTAAGATTATTATAGCAAGTATTTCACACTGGCTTAATATACATACCCTTTCAGAGATAACAATCTAATGCCTTGATTATTCCTTCTTCATCATGTGACTTTGGTGTTTGAGCTAAATTTCAGCTCGAGTTGAGATGGTGTGGGAATTTGTAACTTCCTGTTCAATGAGATCAAAGCTACTGTAAAGTACCTTTTGTACTTGATGTTTCTATTTACTTAAACTACTCTCTGCTTTAACAGGTTCGATTTGCAAAGAAAGAAACTGAACAAGCTAAAGCCCACCGCCTGTCATCGTATAAGTATTTAGAAAAACAAATGTCAGAAGAACAGTGGACTGATGTCAAATATTATGGAGTTAAGGTTTAAGTTTTAATTATTATTATGATATGATATA
>JAOBAZ010253284.1:0-15981 GCA_026546875.1 Pteroeides caledonicum
TATATATTATGCCTCCATAATATTTTACTTGTTGACACAGAAGAATAGATTCAACACTGCTTTACGGCATATGTGATTATAGCTATATATCTACCTTACAACTCAAAACAAAAACCATTTTGTTATGGCATGTACACAGTAGTTCGAGATCAGTTCACGAGATACTAAGTCCAGCAGTATTTATTTTTTGTCAGGGATGTGGACGCGCAGGTCCCAGATAGATAGTGTCCTTACGAAGTTTTCTGCATACCCGTTTGGACCAAAATGAACGTACTTTTGACTGTTAGTGAACTGTTTCTAAACCGGAATAGACATTTCCAAATGTACATACAATAATTGAAATATTTACATATTTATTGTCTGTCCATGTTATAAACATGTCATTGAGTTGCGCTCGAATAAATCAATTCTTTACAGCAAACCAACGTTATAGAAGCGTTCCTTTTAACCTGCGCACAGGCAACGCCATGTCATCATCCAAAAAATGGTGTCTGGCAAGTTACGTCTGTTCCTTGTTGGAATGATACACTCTACTAGCAGGGACGGCACATGCATTTCGTCGCGGTCAAGATCCGTACTGTCTTTTTTCTGTTTTTGTCACATTTTAAAATAACTGTTCTTTCTTCAAACTCTGTCTGGGTGCAACATGAACACGATGTTGCAAATCGGCCGTTTTCGTTGAGTAACGGTCTTGCCGATGACAAACATCGTCCAACACATCCACGTGCAAGGATAGCTTTATTCAAACAGCCTGGAATACTAACTACAGCGTATCCAAATCTTGTCTTGCAGTGTGAAGGGTTCTTTCGTTGACGCTTTGCTTTCGCATCATTGATGTCCACCAAGATAAGTGCGGCTGTCACGAGAAACAACCCAAGTATTGTAGTATACCTCCACATGATTTTTCAATTTTCGTCTTTCGTTGAACTCTCAACAAACTGACAAAGAGAAAGACAAAAACAGGAGATTAAGTTTATGCTTTATTGGCAATGATTTTCACGGCTTAAAGTGTCTCACCCGATGAGATCATCAACATAATGAGAAGACCTAACACATAGTTTCATCAAGTCTATGCACTCAAAATTTAAGAGCCAGCTGTCTACAAGGCGTCAGTTATCAAAACAGTGCACATAGGCTGTGATATTTGATGAAAACAATATGGCTCAAATGCTAGGAAGAGGACGCGGCTGATTAATTGGTATAAAAACATGTTTTCTTACTGATAACGTATGTGTTCTTATAAGGCACTCTTAATCAGTAATCGCTAAGAAAATGTAAATCATTGAAAGCCGCTTCGAGGTGACCGAATTGCGGATGAAGATTTGGACCAAATAGTGGAAAATCCCAGGCCGCCTACGCACGTCCGCATAGCAACCATCCAAATATGACTAAGCAATTTGTGTTTTTCCTTCCTTATAATTCACAGGAATGAAAACTATTTTTGGCGAAAATATTAGCTTGCTTGTACCACGGCAATATTGTTATTTTGCGCAAGGTGACTGCGATATGGGAGATACAATTATTTGATGCAGTAGTATATATTGTCTTTCTAGCACTTCAGTACCTTCCTCTTCAAATGCAATAATGTATCTTAAGCAAACTATTAAAGACCATCAGCACGTTCTGAGTCTTTCAAAAAATTTTGTTACAACGTTAACCACATTTGTGCGCAATGAGGTGTCATTTGTTTTCTTGGCCCGCGTGCATTTTTATTTAGATATAACTTTGATTTGCAATTAACCGTTGAGTTTTTGGTCTGAGAACAACAGTTCACGCAGAGCGAACCTGATTTTCACACGACTTTTGCATACTTTAAAAGCGTCGAAAGCTCAAGTTAAATACTTAATAACATTATAAGAGTTTACAGCAAGACTTGTCATCATTTGTTTGTATTTGTATTTAGTTTGTAATTGTACAGAACTAAGTTAGCGGTCATTTGTAGCTTGGTTACTGACTTACGAAAGCTACACAGCCTTACCTCACCTTACGTGTCATTCTTGCCACGTTGTATTGTATAAAGTGAACTCATGGAGTGTTCACCGAAAAATCGTACCGATTGTCAAATTTTGTCTGATGTCTTTAATTTCCGACCAGGTGTTCTATTTATGTTAATGTTAAATGCTCCGCTGTAATCTGCTTTGAATGACAGTTCCAAAGACAAGTTTAACCGCCACGAATAGTTTATAACCGATGAGTATTCACCAGTAATCTGGAATTGGTTAAGCGGAAAAGTTTTCTTTGATGTTGCATTCTGTTTTATACCAAGCGCATAAAACATCGTATAATTACTTAAAGCCGTACTCTTTGCAATTGACACTCGTAATAAACCATTCGCTTTGGCCACATATGAAGGCTATATACGTATATCAGCACTGAAGTTCAGTTAATGCTACCTCATTACTCACACGTATAATTTTATTACATTGTCTGGAGTATCCTTACGCAGACCAGGGCTAGCAAATTACTTGGTTTAATATACGGATATAAAAATCATGTTTCGTGTATGCACGCATTGCAGATATTACCAGATGTCCGAAGAACAGGAAGAAACGATTAACACCAACCTTTTTTCACGAGAAATATAGTTCTAACCACAGACTGTTTTTTTCCTAAAAAAATAAGTAATCTGCTGTGGTATCTTTTATACAGATTGTACTAAAAATAAACATTTGGATATATAAAGCAACAGTTATCAAACAATGCACGATGCAATGCAATTTAACTATCACAATACGTTAGCGCTGCATACGTGATATAACGGAAGAGTTTCTATTCTAACTTCCCTTAATTTTCATGGGCATTAAGGTTCTTATTGAAAAACAATCGCGGAACAACGTTTGAGTGCCCATTATCTTTTCTAGGACAGTTTGGCTACAGCAACTACTTATTGCAATTCCACCATTCACGTATTTTGCTTTGAAGGGAATTGGTTTTGTTCTCATAGTAAGAGAGACGGGAACAGAACTGATCTGTCGATATTGAGCTAATGCACATAAGTAACGTGTCAATGATTTTTAAAACTGCAAATAGAATTAAAGCAAGAATTAATACGCTAGATGACATCTCAGTATGTATATAACTATGTATTTATGTATGTATGTATACTATGTATGTATATTATAAATATATATATATATATATCGAGATAATTTAGGAAATATGCTGCTTTGCTTTAGCTCGGTTGTATTATAATTATTTTCTTTGATTGTTAACATGATCTGGTAAAGTATCAATTTTGATATTTGTTTAATTAACTGCTTTGCGCACAACTGAACTGATTGAAAATTCCCGAAACGTTTAAGCGTCATCAAAACTGTTTATCGTTAGCGTACGAGATGTGTTTAAAAAACAGCGATATATAGCTGCGTATTTTCTATAAAGTAATTAGTTGGACGCGTTTTAGTCAGTCGTGAAACGTTGATAAATTGATGGTCAAAGAAGAGACAAACGATACTTGACAGGGACCCTATTGCCTTAATCGCGGCTAGCCGTTAACGACGGCGCGGAGAGTGTGGGAATATTCAACTTTCTCAGGGTTCAAACTATACGTCGATATTAAAGCGTTGAAAGATTAAAGAAATATGCATGGTTGGATATTGTGCGAATGAATTACGTCATCGTACAACAAATATAAACTGTTATGGGATAATAAATGTAAAGAAAAAAGGATTGAATTTATATTTACTGTATCGCGTATTGACTCGTAATACTCGCTTATATTTTTGTCAGTAGATATACTGTAGATACAAAAATACGTGTAAGTAATTAAAGCGTTAATTTAAGACAAATAATTTAATTCAATTATTTTGAAGAGCTGTTTGCCTGGTAAACTGCGAATATTGCATATGGAATATTTATTAAGGATACCTTTCTGTGACACAATTTGGGAGAAAAGCCAAAATTTGAAGTACTTTCACGTGCGTTTCTCCTGTGGATCTATAAATGGTTCAGTCAGATGCCAATTTTATTTCGGCAAAGGATGTTTACTTATTTAATAGTGCATATATAGTGTGCTTCACACTAAATAGTGGTAGTGCGCGGGACAAGTGAGCCCTTTTTACGCACACATGAACTAACTTGCTTCCATAAAAAGACAAGAATTGGTCTGCTGTACAGCATTCATTGTCCTCTCATTAACATAGAGCAACAAACTGAGAAAAGTAAACCGAACATTTTTACTTGCGTAAAGTTTTGTTTAGAGATATTCCCGAAAAGACAAATTTGCGTTTCTGCGTCAAATGTTTTATTTTGTTGATATATTTTTATAGATATATGTTTTTGGATGAGAAGCCCCGTAGACGTGAAATCGAAAAAAATAATTCTGGCAAAGTACCATGCCGTCTGGAACAATATAATGACAGCTCTAGTAAAATTGTTCGCCAGAGGGGCGACATCCGGCAGCATCAGAATTTCCGCGTCCAATTGAATTTGGCGTGTTTTGAAGGTAGGTGTATCGGTACTAACGAAGGCGTGTTTTACAAAACTATAAAACTTAAACCGCAAAAGGAAATAGATTAATATGTACGTTTATTGTTTCAAAACATTCGAAGTACCTTCTTAACCAATGGGAAAAGAGACACCGTAGAGGACGAAAAATACAGCGGCAGCGTATTGTACTATAATAATAATACTAAAAAGTAGCCATTCGTGAGAATAATGAAATCTGTAGTATACAATAGTTGAACTGACAGCCGAAATCGTAGTGAAGTAATAAGCAACAAAGCTCAGGAAAAAAGTACGTTTCGTTGCTACAGCTTACACGCGATATCAGATGTAGCGAATAAACGAATTAATTACGTGTAAGAAAACGTGTGGTCATTCATGAAAAAATCATTCACTTAAATTATTCTAACCTGACAAACATGCCCACATTATTGGTGATGGTTTGCGGGGAAGGCCCTTTCTTTGTGCAAACTAGTTGGTGGCTCCTTTTGATCATGGAGCTTCACCCGAAACAATAAATGTTAACACTTCTGCTAGTTTACAGTCATTACAATATATTTAATTTTATATTTCATATATCGCATACACAGCACTTAATCCGTTTTGTATAAGAGTTACAGGTGAACATGTAGAAACAAAACACTGGCACAGCTAAATCCATTAATAGAAATTCTTGTCTGTCCGTCGTAACTAACATAAACACTAGAAAAGCACGTATTGTAACGTGTAATTGCCGGCAAAATTAAATAAGAAGTAAGTGAACGACTAACCTCGTACGTTTTTATCCAGTGTTCTTTACCACGCCTATACTTTTTTCTCTGTATATTCTTTCAAATAGACCTTTCTATTGATAAACCAAAGAACAAAGTGTAGCTTTGTTTTGGTAGCAGTGGCAATGTTTACGTACCGAAGGTCTTGCGACGTTTAAATAATTTGAAGCCTTCCCACGTTGTATTTATACGGTACTACAGTCGAGTAGAGACAGGAAATTCACAGCTTGCCAAGAACGAATTGCTAAGTATTATGATGACCGATTTGCGTGGTGAGAGATCTTAATTACAAACGCCAACGAGGCTCTCATTCACTCCTATTAACCTGCGCGCACATTTTTTCCACCAACAACCGCATTTTTATACGGCTTGACCTTCCAATATTTTAATAGATTGACAGTATAAAAATCCTGGGTGAATGTTGGACAAGAATGTTGAAAAAATACCTTTCAAAGTTTACTGCTTTTTGTGCAGGATGTCAAAACAACATCTTAGGCCACTGAATTCTAACAAAAAAGGAATGATTTCCCTTACTGGTATTTAGAGTTGATGTATATTGGTTTTGGAAACAACGAGAAGCAAATGCGCAGGTTACATAAACAACTTCAAGACAATTTTAAATGTGAGCAGAATGATGATTAAGTAGGGTTATACTTTTTCTATTTTGTTAATGATATACCCGATAAATCAGTGTTCTTTGCGCATGCGCAATTCCTTATATAGTGTTCTCAACGAGCAAACATTGACCCGTGCTTATAATATATCATTTTATATTTGTCATATCGTTTTCTACATTAATGCACAGGGTGTGGTAGTATGTTTACATTAAGGTTTCATAACCTGACACAAAAATGACAATAATGAGTACAATTTAGGTTATTTTGTCAGTTTTCAAAAAAATGAGATCTATATCCAACTTTCCTGCGTTTGTATAAGGAACTATTGTGCAATTGCAAAAGCGTGAAAAATAGTCCCGCAGCAAGGTGCATACAATGTACAGAAACTACTGTATTTGTCAGCGGTCTTTAAAGGTCTGGACGATCGAATATACTTCATTGAGATTTCGATAGCAAAACAGAGGCAAATAGTGAAACGGAGGACAAACCTCCATTACTTTAAAACTTTTAGCGCCTGGTAATCAAAGCTTACCACGCAAACTTTTCAGGTGGCAATCACAATTCAATTGTCACCTGAGGGAGGTGACAATCTAGTAAAAAGGTTTGTACTGAATAAAGTTCATATATATGGAATTTTCATTTTGTGACGTGTAAGGCTTTTTCCATATCTATGGTTTTGACTTTAGCTCGTGCTTTGTTCATATATCTTTAAAACATGAAATAACACACAGTAGATACCATAAAAGCCACATCAGTTTTCTCGAGAGCAATAATATAGTTTTGTTTAGAAGATAAATATTCTTTTCCAGCCCATTTCCGAGTTATTTATAATTTCGCACAGGAGGGTCTTCATCCTATTTAACAGTTTCCTTCTACAGGAAAAGCATATGGCATATATGTGTACCAGAGTATTCAAATTGCTTGTTTGTAGTTTCTACTTGCTCTAGTGTTCTAAAGTTATAGTATGGGATAACGTTTGTGGTATTTAAGTTAAGGTAAAGTAAGCATAAAAAGCCAGGGAAACTTGTTAATAGATCAAGTACGTCCTTAATTAATTTAGCACAATATTGCAATTAATGCAACACGGTTGCAAAAAATATTTTATCGGATAAGTGGGTTATTTTTATTTATTATATTTCATTATTTTTTATTTATGATATTCAGCAAAGTAAAAATTAAAGGTTTCTACTTTTAGCCTTGTTGTTGTCTCACTGTAACTTAGTTATACTTTAACTCTAAACTTGAACAATGCAAGGTGTCCTTTCCTTCACGAATAAAGTCATCTAGCGTGACCAAGAGTAAGGTACTAAAGACGTACGACTTTAAGAGCATTTGCTCCATGATCATGTAAGAATGTATTGTATAGAGGTTTGTATTTTGATTTTGTATTCTTTGGACATAGTAAATGTTTGGTTTTTAGTCAATACCGCCAAAAGATATTGTTAGCAGTTTTGTTTTTTCAATAGTCGTTAATACTCCAAAAGAACTTAACAATTTGGCAAAAATGCAAGGTTATGAAAGTACTATTAAAGCATTTGATCATGACCAGACCATGGCATATGTTGTATTGGTATTTTTAGTATTTTTATATTTATTTGTATTAGTATTGATTTTACCAAGATAAACCATAATTGGCCGTAAAACATCATTTGGCTTGATGTTTAACCAAGGTTTGTGCAAATAATAATCCAAACACAGTATTGTATTACAGTATAATTCGTTATGTGCGTTGTACCTTCCGTAATATGTATTCCGTGATGAGCTAGTTTGGTCTTTGTGCTAAGAACGTTATGCCAATAAAATGACAGATGAAAGGGGGGCAAGCGTGTTTATCGAGTAATTTACCTCAAATTAAGTGTCTGTTTGTAATTCACTTCACCCATTATCGCAATAAATAAGTCGTAAAATTATAGTAATATATGTCCACATTGCATCCATAACTTATATTATGATACACTTGTTGGCAATCTATCAAATAGTTAAAGTACACACGTAAAAATTTCATAGCTTGTAAGAACACTGTTGATTCAACATGTCTGAACAGTGTTAACAACATGGCTTGTTAAAAAAACGGCTACTGTTCTAACTAAGCTAGTCTTTAACGACTATTTTAGTTGGCTGTTTACCATATTTGTAATATTTTTCTTTATTTATTTGTACCCTTATACATCGATAGTTAATGGTAATAAATCTTCTTCTAACATATTTCAACAGGCATGTTGAATCAATGTTCTTCATACATGTTACATTTATTCAAAAACAAACCTCGGTTGGAACAATCATGTTTACAAGGTTGTTGAAACAACCTTATTCAACATTGCTCTAATGCTGTTCAACATTCAACAATGCTCAAACATACATGTTGTATCATGTGTGAGAAATGACTATGTCGTTCATTTAATAACTAACGTTGTTTTTTTGCTGTTCTAACAGAAATAAACAATGTTTACCACTGTTTTTTCATCAGCCAAGAACAGTACTGTTCGGGCATATGCAGCAATGAACAGGTCAGTTAACACTGATGTTGTTCGAGTTGATCAGCCCAACCATGGCCATGTTCAAGCTGGTCATTCCACACATGTTCAAAGCTGTTAAGAGCTAAAGAGAAACTGATATTTTTGTGTATGTAGTTTAAAATAAAATTTATTCTTGGTTTTTTGCAAGAGAGTAATGAAAGGCGAGAGTCCACAGTACATGAATACAAATTTCGTAACTCTGTAAACTTAGTAGTTGTACATAAAGTATATATATTTGTATTTTTGAGCTATATTTTAATTTTTGTTAGTCAGAATTCCGTAATACATCTATGATGATGGAAATGCGTTTGGCATGTCGAAGTAATTTTCAGCCAGCTAGCTTTATATAATTTTACCAAGAGGTTTAACGATTGTGTGTCAATTCACCTTTATTGGCAGCGTATCTTTTTGAATAACATATACAAACATTTTTTAATAAAAATTAAAAAACAGCAATTGCTCTGTATATCCACACCAACAAGGAACAAGGCTGATTAGTCTATATAATAGAACGGTCAAACCTACAGCTTAAAAAACATTTCCTGTTTACTTTTATATGCACTTTGAGTATGTTAAGTGTTCACCGTTCCGCCTGATCAAGAACGCCCGTCTAGAAATAGAAAGGTCGTGATACTCGTCTGAGGTTTCTACAGTTTTTGTCTGAGTATTTGCACATAAACAGTATTACGTATATCAATTCATTTACAACGTGAGGCTTCACTACATTGCAGTCCACAAACAAAGAAAGCTGAAGTATTGCAAAACTTCAACGTAGTATCTAGTACATCTTAGTTTAGAATTTGGCCTACCAAGCTATTACTGTACATACCAGGACATGAAAACTCGAGATCCATCTGCAGCTTTAGATTGTTTATGGTACTCGGCTTATGCGGTGCATTCTGGTTCTTCGACAGCTAAATCTTATATCCAGCATTGCTTTAAATAGACCATAAGCCGTTATGCGATTAAGACGTGTGACACCTTTTTTCGCGAAGTTGCTATAATCAAGTGTTGTAATGCAAGAATACATTTTTTCACGCTAAACATTCCTGGCACTTAAAACTAAAACGTAATAGATTTTACACGCACAAAATACCATTAGTAGCTATATGACCAAGGAATACTTCGTACAACCTTTAAGCAAGGAATTGGATGCAGTAGCACAGTTGCATATAAAAGAACTTCGACCTGGACAGAGGATCATACAATTATGGTATAAATAAACTTAACCAAACATTTCAGTATACTGTATACCAAATACTCAAATCTTACAGTGTTTGAGAAATCTGAATGAATTGTAAAGCAGCGTAAAATATTAATAATCTGGCTTATTTGGCAAGATTATGCATGATGGTATGATCACAGATAAAAGCTGGTGCTAAAAACACTTATAAATTTTGTTTTCACAAAGTTGTGAAAATTATTGTGTTCTGTTCTATATTGCAACACAGTAGTAATTTTCTTATCTAAGTAAATGTTTTAGGTCGGCGTATTAAAGGCTGTCTTTAAAACTTTAATTAAATAAAACTTTAATACCCTTTGCATGTGTTCTGCGTCTAGGCTTAAATGTGCTAAGACCCGCTTGTCTGATGTTCAAATTATCTCCACTCTCATGCATATTAACTTACTAAAGAAACTTTACACCTGACCTGGAAAAATTGACCATCAAAATCGTGAAGTTGTATATACTATATGTCGAACAGAATTGTTCAGGGTCACCATGTGCTTCATTTTATATGTTTAACTTAAAAATCTACTCTAATTTACCTTTATCATTACCTGCGCAAAAACACAATGCAGCTTTTTTAGGAAAACTTTGATGTTCTGCGAGCCAAGTGAGATAAACCTTATTTGTATATAATCTGCGCAGTTTATTGAAATTAGGAACTGATATCTTCAAAGTAGATTTTTTCTGCATTTAAAACTTTTAATTCTTCTTATCCACAAAGTCAAAGACGCAAGTAAACGAAGTTCAAGCGTTTGTGTCTGAACTACGATTGACGAGACAATCGTAAAAAAGATAGGCTAAATATTCATTAGGCCAAATGAGGTAAAGACCATTCATGGACGTACTCGCATTTTGTTCTCCCACAACATAGCTGAAAGCATTGCTGTAACTTAAGATAAACGCGTTAATACCGTTGTTCTAAGCGCTTTAATAAAAAGTTTTTTTCTATTGTTTTCAAACGAAAATATTTACTATAAGTTTGAAATACATAAATTTCTCTATATAATGTTGGGTTTGAATAACTTTTCTTGTCTAAATTCGGATTGTTGTCCCGGTTTAAACAAAATTAGATGATAACATTACTGCATGGCAAGATCATAAAACAAAATTAAAACATCTATGACTAAAATTTAAATTAAATTATATCTTGTATACAGCCTTAATAAGGTATTATCAAATCAACCGGCGATACTTAGCTTGTCGCGCGGAGTTCCTTTTTCAAATGACTGATCACATTTACTTGTATTATAAAAGAATCATTATTACATATTATTTAGCCGGTTGGTATAGGCAATCCATGGTTATTTTCAGTTTGGCGTAAATATTTATTTGTAATAGAGTTTATAAGTTTTATTTACTATTTTGAATTATTCATAAAAATAGATACGATACAGTGAGTGTAAAGAAGTTTGAATATTGCATCAGTGAATATAGTTAAATATTTAATACCATTACTAAGTATATTTAGCTTATTACTTACTAAACTATAGTATCAATAATTACTACTTATTATACTAAGTATAATAAAATCTTTAACTATACATGGTGTATCCACAAGTTTTTTTACTTCATACAACACAACTGACATGCTAAATTTCGAACAACATATACAAACTCACTTATCAGATGATCGAGAAGTTGTTATTAATCATTACATATCGCTTTCCCATACATTTTTCCACATTATTATAAAGTTAAAACATTATAGCTGTTCTTAAACGACATTGCCATTGTGTTAAAGCTATAATACTAAGTATTTTTATACCACGTAGGCCTACCATGTACATACTTGATTAAGTTAAGAATTATGTTTTTAAAGATGTCTGTGTGAGCTGTGGGATTTCAGTTGATGTTTGTTTATTTGTTTTTGTTTTGAGGTTTTGCAAAATACAGTAAATCGAAAACAACATATATTGTTACAATATGAGCATGATATAATCCTAATTGTAAAGTAATAATTCTCGCATTTTCCGAGTTACATTCAACGTCCTTTCTCATTTTCAAGATCTACAGGTATTTTATCTTGCAGTTGTCTTTACAAACCGATCCTGGTGCGTGGCGACGGCAAGCTAACCGAAATGGGGATGAAAAGGCGAGCAGTTTTTTTTTGTGCGTCCACCTTCAAAAATAAGGTGGATAATGTAGAAAAGGATAATAGTGCAGTCGATATCCTCCCATATTGTCGCAGTGTACAAGTGAAAAGGATTACAATATTTGTTAAATGAACTCAATTATACGTACAGTGAGTTATCGATTGAGCTTACTAGTTACATTCGTCAAGACTATTATCCGTGGGGTTAGGGAGTAGTATTTCAACATTTTAGTATTTCAATGGCGTATAGATAGCAGAAATAACAGGAAAAAACGTCTTAAGAACATATGAAATACTTTATCATTTTGCTTGCTACGAAGGCGCTCTAAAGTATAACAAATACCAGTCGGCGGTAAAGGATATTAATAAATACTGGCGTTTGCTCAGGTGGGCTGCATCTGATATGTGGAAAGAACATTTGGAAATCATTTGGTCTACCTGCTATACTGCAGGCGCAAAGTCTGGCTATTCCACATAAACAAAATACATCAATAGACGATACAATGCTTTTTTAAAATTTACCAGCTTGACAAAAATAACTGAATATAGTCTGCTGAAAATAATTTAATTTGTGTGCCACATTCTTAGTGGTGTTAGTGTTAGGTTGTCTCTAATGCAAGTTATAAATAAAAGAAATCTAAAAAAAGTGCGCTAAATATATATATATATATATAGTAATATACGCTAACATCTTGCAAGTTATAACCAAAACCAAGCTTGGAAGTAATTAGTTCAGAAATTGCATTTAAGCGTTTTCGTGTATAGATGATGTTAGAAACAAGTACACATCACGTTACAGTAGAGAATAGGTTCTACATAAATGCTATGTGGATGTCATGTATGCAACCAAAGACGAGTCATAATTTTCCTACTTTTTCCGGTATTATAAAAACATCGCTGTTTATCTGTTGTTTAGTTTAAAAACAGGTCTCAGCACCTAAATTTAGAACTTAGCGAAGTAACAGTGTACTTGTATGGGGTAGATAAATACTTATTATTACAATTTCCAAGCCACCAAGTGTGATTATAATTATCAGAAAAGAAATCATACACAAAAAATAGTCTTAGGAAACGTGTTTGTTACCACAATCAACAAATTTGTTGTCAGGGTAATAAAAATAACTTTTTCAAGTTATATTAATCACTTTTTGAGATAAAACCAAGTTGTTGATATGTTGATGCAAGCCATTGCAATTAAGAGATTTATATCACCAAACTAAAATGCCATTACATGTTTGAAATCCGGAATTTCCATTATAATGTACCATATAAAGAGATTTTATGTTCTAAAAATAGTCATTCACACGTATTTTGGGGCGAACGTAAAATTACGCTAAGACCACCAAAGAAAAGGAAATGAAGAGTACATTTCGCAAGAACAACATGTGGCACGACCTCTTCCATCTCTTTGAGCTGGCAAATGAACAACACGATATATTTCCGTCTTTCTCTCTGAAATGCTGCTGTGAGTTACTTTAGTTCGCGTTATACGTTTACATTTATGATGATAAACTACTCGATCTATGGAAACGAATTGAGCGATAGAAACATCTTGTACACTAATGAATTCCAGCTCGGGAATTAGTGAGAAGCTGGCGACAATAAGATGAAATATAAGACATATAACCGCGAGGTCAGTTCTGCTTTTCATCCCGGGGTTGTAACATAACAGTTACCGCATTATATACAGTGATCACATTTTATGCAGTAGACAAACTCTTTTATTATTGGCAAGTGCATAGCACCTAATTTTTGTGTGCATGTTTTTTGTTAATATACAGTAGGTTCAAGTCACGCTCGAATTGCCAGAAACAGGCGACTGTGGATTATTTTAAATGTGCTCACCGCCGCCTGGGTAGCTAGTAAACACTTAGTTTAACCAAGATTAAATGCTGTAGTGGACACCAGGCAATGTAAATTCAAGTTGTCTGTATATGCAGAAGTTTTAGTCTAACTTAAAATGGTTAGAAATAAGCTCGCTGCTACAATTTTCTTACACAATGACTTTTTTATTCGCTACGGGGTATCAGCAAGCAAAGAGACTTACACGACTAAATACCTTTCGTCTTTTCTCAGATTTATATGGGTTTGAAACATACAGTCAATTTCTAAAAATGTCTTGAATAAATTTCACTCACCTTGTATGAATTCCAATGAATCGCTCAATACCATCACTTTCTGCCTGCTTATAACAACAACGAAATAAAATAATCTAGGCAACTCTCAAGCTTCTTATTTCTATCATATATGTCCCGGTCAGGTTTCAATGCAGTGTTTCCGTTCTGGGGATGGACCATTATACCCTCTGGCTTTAAGCCGTTTTGTCCCCGAAAAAATGATTTAGGCTATTATTTTATAAGTTGGTTAACAAAAAAGTTAATCATATTTTTGATGAATAAACTCTTTTACATATGACCACGGTAGAAGCAATAATTTAATTGCTTGTTTGCAAAAACGGCCATCAGCAACATCATGAATAATTGCTACCAGTGGCGAAGCCAGCCCGACCGGTTGGCCCTGCTATGGAAATTTCAAATCATTACCATTGTTCATTTTTTTAGAAATCCATTGTTTTTGCGGTTCTTGAACACGGTAATATTTCCACAGCAGGACTTTAGATTGTCGGGCTGGCTCTACGTGTATATGTTGTTTGAAGTTTTGCATGGTGACAATTGTATGATGTATAAAAACTTGTGGATACACCATGTATAGTTAAAGATTTTATTAAACTGAGCTTTCGGCCCATATGACTCCGGCCATTATCACAGATCAATTAGGATGACGTTATACAAGCATATGCACACGACATACATTTAAATAATACGAGCGCGTCATATCGCATGCTATCAATAGTTATAGATAATAATAGGTCATACCGTATAATATTTACATAATAGCGAGAATAAAGATCTCCATGTATCATGTAGAGGTTTTCCCTCTTGTGGTATAGTTCTGTTTTTATAAATTTCAATTGATTCGCGGATTTGCCTAGAGTAGCAGTTGGTAACAGGGTCTATGAGTTTCGACTCTTGCGATTTGATTGGATGGTCAACGTCCCAAGCATGCTTGGCAAGAGCGGATTTATCCAGGCTTACATTTCGAACATCAAACCATATGATCTTGAGGCTATGTCCGGTTTCCAGTCATATGGGCCGGAAGCTCAGTTTAATAAAATTTTTAATTATATACATGCATGACATGGTGTATCCACAAGTTTTTATCATCACACATACAGGGTGTACAAAAAAAGCTAGTTTTTGAAATTCTAATTAGTCATATTGTATTGAATTCATCTGGCAAGTATGATTGCTGCGAATAATTTGGTGAGTCGCGTGCATTGTACACTGTTTGTGAAAACATTTAATTTTAAACATTCGCAGAAATATATATTGGGCGAAATTTTTGCACATGTCTAGATATATAGGGTGTATCAAAAAAGGCTAGTCTTTGAAATTTAAGTTAGTCATAATTATAGTGATCTGACTGTTCTAAACTTCATTGAGTTCATGAGAAAAACGTGTCTCATTCACAAAAGAGATCAATTAAATTTATTTTAATTACAAGGTGTTTATTTCACACAAATAAGCAAGTTAAATGTACGGCAACCAAACTACGGGTTTTGTTGTAATGTAAAACAGTAAATATTCGTTGTTGAGTCGTCTGAACTGAATCATCACATCGTCCTGGCATTCCGTACTGTCCATACAATAAAAACATAATTTACCAGATAATTCTTAGACTAAGATTGACAATACAAATTGAAGCAGGTCAACAATTAATTGTTTTGACTAGTTACTTGTGTATATTATTTGTATATATGTTTTAACTAGTTACTTGTGTAAATTAATTCTTTTTAGTAATTATTTTATTTATAATAATTCATATTATATTATTTCATATTATATTATTTCATATTATATTAGCCTATTTCATATTATATTACTGTTATTTCATATTATATTATTTCATCGAATATTTTTTACCTCATTGATCATTATGCCGTGGTATAACTTTGTAAGAGGCCTATTATTATCATTTCGGCAAATTAGTTGCCCTTATATTTGCTGCGTTTACGTTTAATTTTCTCTTTTAATTAATTCGCGAAATTTTGTTTCAGCAATGCACAATTTTAATTTTTTATGGTATCATAAATGCTTAACAAATTCTAAAAAATCTCAGAAGTTGAAATTAAGAAAACAACTAAAATTACAACTCTAAAATGTGGTCAACGTATCTTATATAAAGTAACAACATTTAACAATATATATATATATATATATATATATATATATATATATTCACTAAATGTATATAT
>JAOBAZ010253395.1:0-15980 GCA_026546875.1 Pteroeides caledonicum
TCTGGGCAAATGTACAAGAAGATTTAGACTATAATTCTAGAAGATATCTGCATATTTCCAGAGCTGCCCAAGCAAATACCAAAATATATTTAAATATTTTTAAATTTTTAAAACATTTGAAGAACTGTGTACCTTTTTGTGCTTGCTTGAATCATTTTAGAAATTCTATGCGTTTTTAATTTATTTATTAAATTCTATTTCCATGTGTTTTTCGGAGAAAAATGCATATTAAGTTAGTATTTAGTCCAGATTTCAGACTTTGGTAAAACAGCTTATGACCGAATTTTTTTTATTTTTGGTAATAGGTTATTATGCAGAGGTTACACAAGGACTCTAATGCCCTCAGAGGAACCCATCATGAAGGTAGGTTTATTTCAGATGGAACAAGGCTAATGTCAAATGTACTGATGAATATCAGAAATTTACCGGATACGTGGATATTGTTGACCAAATATTGTTGTCCAAAACGTGTTTTTGATCAAATCTTTTTGAAATTGGAAAATCTGGTCTAATATTTGTGTGATTTTTGAGACTTCACGTATTGAAAAATTTAAGCATCTAGATAGAGCAGCACCTTAGATAAATCAGATTAGTATAGGAAATTACATGGTTGAATCAATGAGAAATCGCACGCGTGTTGTGCGAAATGATTCATAATGGCAGTAATACGGGAGGCTACCATATTACTGTAGTTCACCCAAGACAAATTTTGTTTAGACAAATTATTTATGTTCAATTTCTTCTTTTGTCGTTTTCATTATGTAACTTTCTGACCAAAAGCTCCCATTTATGACAAGGTGTGACCTTCCAAACGATTTTTGAAATATTTTAAAGTTATCGTTTACAACGTACAGTGGTATTTGGATTTTTTTTGCAAAAGCCAACAGCCCCTGGGGCCACGCTACATGTCGCATTTAGTAAAATGTAGCCATTCCAGTTAGTATGGAGTTCAGTGATTCCGCCTCACCGGTAAATAGCAGGTAGACACTGGTCAAAACGACAGCAGAAGCTAATATATACGTGCAGATTTTGGGATACAACAATACATTTCACCTTGAATATCCAAACTTAAAAATTTCCGTAGAATTTTCTTGTTTGAACCTTTGTTCCACGCCGCCTTAGCTCGGTGATAGTTTCCCCTTAAGATTACGTTATCACTATTTCAGCAATCCATATTTGTGTATAAATTTTGTATTTAGATTTTGTTATTTAGGCCTAGTTAGTTTGACCACAGTCATTAGAGAACATGGTTTGGAAGCGCAATCTAAATTTCAATAGAACACATCTAGTATGTTATTTTCCGGGTTTATGCAGAAATATGCCCCTTATTCGTCACGTGCGTAGTGTCTTGGAACGTAAACAACCAATAGGAATAATTTGACGTGATCATTCACACGTAAGATTGAGCAATAAAACTTTGAAGTACTGTTATTGGTTAATAGTCCCAAAATACAATGGACATGTGACGAATAAGGAACTCAAACTTGCATAAACGTTGACCAACATATATAATGAGTTCTATTGAATTTTAATCGAGTTTTCAAACTATGTTTTCTAGTAACTGTGGTTTAAGCCAAACCACATACAAAAAAGATACCTCTGGCGGTATTAAGGTAACAAGTTTATAATTGTATACATGTCATATAATTATATACATGTTTTATTTAGGTCTCTTGGACCGACTAAATGAAATGAATACAAAGCTTGAAGAAATCCAAAAGTCACTTGATATGTATCTTGAAACGAAACGACAGATATTCCCACGATTTTATTTCTTATCCAATGACGACTTACTGGAAATTCTTGGACAGTCGAAAAATCCTGATGCTGTAAGTTGCTTTACTGAGATCAGTGCAATATTTATCATTTATTGACCTGGAGCGAGTATATTAATATTCCCCGTTTCCCCTGAATAGTGTCTGTAAATGGTGTATCGAAACTCCAAACAGGGCTGGAACAACAAAAAAACAGAAAAACAGTCTATTAGCACTTTTCACAATTTTGTCTCGCGCTTTGCTTGGCTTCCACGAGAAATATCCACCGCTGTACCAGTGAACCCGAAGTGGGTTCTGCTAAAAATATCCCCGCTAGCTCTATCGGTGAGTTTAAGGTCAGCGCTGGTCAAAAGGACCGCAGAAACTAATATGAGTATCCACGTACAGGTACTGTATTTTGAACTGGGCCCTTATTTTTATACTCAGTGAGATATAACACATTA
This sequence comes from Pteroeides caledonicum, assembly GCA_026546875.1. NCBI lineage: Eukaryota > Metazoa > Cnidaria > Anthozoa > Scleralcyonacea > Pennatulidae > Pteroeides > Pteroeides caledonicum. The sequence goes on from JAOBAZ010253395.1 coordinate 2,219, forward strand.
AATGACAGTTTTTCAACTTTGGCTCCACTAAATGAACGGCTCATTAGTCCATCGATTAGTCCTTCTATAGTTACTCATTATGCGAGTGCGATTAAATCACTCGGTTTCTTAGATAAAGGGTGTACGAAAACGTAAAAAGAGCATTCCATATTGGCATAACCGGAATACAAAGTCCAGCATTGGTAATAAGTTCGATGCGTTCATTGTACAGTGTTGTATTTGGCTAATGTATGACAAAAATTGATTGAAATTAGAACGGCCAACCCAAATAATCAAGAAAAGGTTACAAAAGGCCTGCCTTACTCTAAGAAGTTTTTCAAAATTTGTAAGCTTAATTTTTACAAGCAATTACATTTTATTTAATCCAAAACTATCCTTTTTAATATAGAAATGTTTACTTATAATGTACATAATTATATTCTTGTTAATAAACGTCCTGTTCTATATAATGCAATGGATTTCTTCTTTTTGCTATTTTAACAATTTCAATACTCGATGATTAAATGAATAATTTATTTTAATATAGGTTCAGCCTCATCTCAAGAAATGCTTTGATAACATTAGGACGCTTAAAATGACAAAGGTGTTGTATTTTTTAATAATAAATATGAAATTATCTCTTCTTATTAATGAAATTTAGAACAACAAAAAGTAGGGGTTTTTATGCTGTCGCATGAAAGTAAAAAAGCGGTCAAATTTCGTAAGTCAATACGAAATCCTTATTGCCCACAGCGTAGCCGTAAGTATCGTTCAATACCAGCCCTTTCTAGCATCGCGCATCTGATGGTTGTCGAGTTTCGCAATCAGTGATAATTAAAACATATTGAACGCCTGCGGCGCAATCTAATTTATTTGGTCATCGTGAATGAACATGTATCAAAATCTTGCATTTTGTTTCGTTTAAATATCATGTCAAATACCTGTCCCATTGCTTTCAGTGAAGAGGGCAATTCGTGATGAACTGTAATTGTTGAACATACAGTACCTGTAGATTATTGGCTGAGCGAGAGGGCCGTAAATGAGTCACACTTGCTTCCAGTTTGTGGACCGAGACAAGGTTTCCAAACAAGCGAGAAAACAATGAATTCTGCAGTGACCTACGGACCGAACCAATTTCAGTTTATATCATTGAAGAGTCCTTCAACTTGCTAATGACATTAATTTGCCAATTTCCTTTTCTTCTCAACCTCGTCCTGGTTTTTGCTAAACTTCTAAATTTATTTGTTGGTGACTTCTACGAACTTAAAAACTTCGTTATTTTGACAGTGAAATGCAGTGAAGTTGGTGGGAAACATCACGTGATTGATACTTGGTAGTGCAGATATGCCAAATATCTCAATTTTGTTTTTCATTATCTCACTCCTTACTGTACAATTTTTATTTCAGCGTGGAATTTCCCAGAAAAAAGAAGCAGTTGGAATGTACTCTGCTGAAGGCGAATATGTGGAATTTGGTCAGACAGTTTTATTAGAAGGTCCTGTTGAGGTGCGTTAATGAAATATGCTTTCATTGTATTTCATTATATTTCATTATCGTCTATGCTGTTGAAATTCAGTAAAGCTAACCCTAGTTGATCTCTCCGTCACTGGAATAATTTAAAGGGGAAGTGAACCCTAAAACAACGATGATTCTGAAAGTTCTATTCGTACACAAAAAATACAAATGTTTTAAAATTGCGGCACCAGCTTTAGGCAAAATTTCGTGCTAAAGTTACCTTTGATGCAAAATCTACGAAAGGTACAGTGGGAGCAGAGATGTGTCAGCGGGTAAAATTGTCAAACTCCATCATAAGTTCCATCATAAACATCCGTGCAAAGAAGTAATCTATTTAGTTACGAGCTAGTTTAGGTTTTTTGTGACGAAGACGATGTGGAGACAAAAACCATCAGTGTTGATTGACGGCTTCACTCGAGCCACGACCACGGAGAATCGTGTAAGCAAGAAGAATAAACGCGGGGATTTGTCAGAAATCAAACACTAAGCTACAAAAAAGATACGGTGCATTATTTGCGTAAGACAAACTTTTAAAACCAACTTTGTTCTGGGTTCGTTTTCCCTTTAAATACTAGGCCTAAGTAATTTAAAAATGTGTCCATGGTAGCGAATTTAGATGAAGTAGTAAACAGCTAGGAAGCCATGGTAAATGAATAATGGAGTTTTGATCCAACTGTAAGGTTTTTCACTTGTCACTCAGATGTGTGGGCCCATACGGACGAGCAGTAATATCCAAGGACATTATTAAAAATTAAAAAGAGAGTCCATTACTTGATATATTTGACATAACTTATTACAAAGATTTGCACTATTTCTTTTATATAAAATTTCCACGTTGATACTAACTTAGACCCCGTTTACACTAGGGCGAAAGTTTCCAGATTTATTAAAGTTTCCGGATTCGGTTGAAATCAGTATACGGATATGTTAGGCGTTCACATTACACGCGCATATACAAAAGTCATCGTTTAAGCCCGTTTTCCACTTCAGCCGTATCGTACCGTACCGTACCGTAGCGATTTCGTTTGTGTGATAGTCATTAGACATGCTTTGGTGCTCATGAAACAATGGAATACGATACGTTTCGCTACGATACGGTTGAAGTGGAAAGCGGCCCTTGCATTACAATATCGAAATTCGAGATAAACAAGAACATGAGATTTTTCGCCAGAAAAGGTTGCGGATTCACTGAAATCCCCGTTTACAGCCGTCTGCACGTCAAATTGTCCCAGATTCGTACGTTTTGGATACGAAGTTTCTTCTTTTTTTCTGCCGTGTGTAAACGGCAACATGAATCCGGTACTAAAACATTCCGTTTTCGTCACGACTCCGAAAACGTTCCCTTTAGTGTAAACAGGGTCTTAGTTATACTCTATATATATTATATATATGTCGTAAGACCACGGTTTGCCCAGGATTTTTGACCAGACCAGTGGATTTTTGATGTTTATGTGAAGCTAATGAATATTTATGAACATAGTCATTAATTCTCATGATTAAGGTATATTTTTGGTATAACGTCAGACAACGCAACTCCCTTATCAAACCAAATGAAACGTTTTCATGCACTTTCTCTTTATCAATGATGCACAGAACTAAATTTATAAACACAACAATCCAAAATGCCGGCTTGCAAAAACAAAATTCGACTTTTGAGTGAGGAATTTCTTTATTTTTTTGTTTTATTTTCCCCGTATATTATATAGCTAACTGTTCATATTTTCACAACGAGCAGAGCGGCGCTCGAAGAGTACAAAGCGGCGCTCGAAGAGTACAAAGCGACGCAGCGCTCTTATTATTTATAGACCTGGAGCGAGGGAGACATTTTACGATGTGGTTGGTTTGTATAGACGATGTTTCGATATAATTTATCATTTATATACCTTCTACTGGAAGGTATATAAATGATATATTATATCGAAGCATCTTCTATACAAACCAACCACATCGTAAAATGTCTTCTTTTCCACTATCTAGCATCAATCTAGTCGTGCGCGAGGCACTCCACGCGTGGTGCATTCGACTTTTTTACTATGACGTGAGGAAACGCGCTGGAACTTCATGATTAGTCATGCTATGCAAACTTCAAATCATTACCATTATTCATATATTTAGAAATTCATTGTTTTTACGGTTGTTGAACATGGAAATATTTGCATAGCATGACTAAATTGTCGGGCTGGCTACACTACTGGTTGCCTGAACACCTGGTACAAACCAAGCCTTATGAGTGGCTAATTTACGGTTGAGATATAATATTTTGGTTAGTACACTATACCATAATAGGGAATCAACGACCATGCCAAATCATTAGCAGAACCTAAAGCTTTGAGGTCTTTACTGAGGAAGGAAATGCTTGCTTCCTAAAATAAATTCCTATCGATACACGTATATGAATTGTTCAACCGTTTCCAACTGTTTTAGGCGTGGTTGTGCGACGTAGAGAGGAGTATGAAGTGGACATTAAAGGAACTATTAAAACAGTGTAGGTTGGGTTTAAAGAAGAATACCAGCAAGAGAGACAAGTGGGTTAAAGACTGGCCTGGCCAGGTAAGTCAACCAACAACTGTTTTTTAATAATGTAGTTACAAAGTAAGCATTATACACAAGACGCCTATTCTGGCGTAAACTGTGCTGCCTTGTGCTGGGATCCAAGCCTGTGAACTATGCAAGCGCAATTTGCGTTGATAGCAACCTAGCTTCGGCGAGTGTTCTTGGTCTAATTCCCTCGTATGTTAGGTGATGTTAGAGCCAAGATCGTAACATTGCGTAATATTCTTACTGTGTATTTTGCTAATGTATAACTACGATCGATAAAATAGCCCCCTGTCGAGAGCGGATGCCGCGGCGGTGGGGGGAGGCATTATAGCCGGGGCTCAATTATAGAGGGGTCATACGAGCCGGGCGGGTTATGGTTAACGCAGCCCATGTTGGCCAGGTGAATCACGGGCGAACGTTAGCGGCGCTGGACTGCTGTCTAAAACATGAAGAATATGGAAAATAATAATGGACATTTTATAACTGCGCTCGCGCTACGCAGCGGCGCAATAATCAAGAATTGTTTTGGTATGAATATCATGTACCATTTTAGCTAGGAACTAAACTGTTCGTAAAATTTAGCTAGGAACTAAATTGTTTCTATTATATGGGCGAGGGTTTCTTTATTCAATGTCTTAAAATGAAATTATTACCAAGAAGGATGGTTTATAATGTGTAAGGTTCTAGTGAAAAGGTTAACTGCGTGTGAGCTGTGGTCTAGGGGTAACCATCTGACAAGCGATAGTCAGGCGATGACTCATACCGCCTCGTATACTTTAAGAAAGTGAACAGAATAAAGCCAGGGTAAATTATCTTAGGGAATAACTGGTTGTTCGAATGAAAATGATGGTATGCCTACCCCATCTCCTTGTACATTTTTTGTTTCGACGTTAGTTGAGCGCGTTTTGTTTTACTCTAGCTTATAATTACGTCAAGTCAGTTGCAGTGGACTAGTGATTGTACAAAATCTCTCACAAGTAGCAAAGAAAGAGGCGATAAAAAAGCGCTCAAAAGTCTTAAGAAAAAACAAGTAAGTTTGCTTGTACCTTATATACTACAAACTTTAATTCAACTAAATAAAACATTCATCCGAATTTTTCAAGTGTAGCACGATTTTAAACGTTTATACTGTACAGTATCTCCGAGTAAAAAACACAATACATTAACATAATAATAAGCTTTTGAATGTTTTAAACTAATTTAAACTGAATACGATAATATATTTTTAAGACAGTAATATAATTATAATATTTACAATTAATATATGTTTAACTCTGTAGAGGCCAAGTAGTTTTCCCGCTGACGAGTAAAATCGTCTTGAGTTAGACAGAGTAAAATACTTAAAGGGCATTGGCAACAAATGTTTTTATTGTCTCAAATGAAAGAACTTTTAAAACTGTTTGTTAACTTCTTTTACAGTTTTGTCATATCTCCCTTAGTTCTCCATAATATTTCATTTCAAATTTGCTCTCGTCCGCCATTTTGGGATTTACCGGATATGTGAAATTGACGTCAAATGCGGGATCACGCAAACTTTTATCTTGAAGACCACATTATAATATCTCACTTAACAGTGTTATCGTAACACTTTGTTGTTACTTGTTGGTGTGGAAACCGTTCCAAGATGGCGGACTAGAAAAAGCACGAATTATAATTATCTCAAGAACTAAACAAGGTATGAGGAAACTGTATAATATGTTATTAAACAGTTTTAAGAGTTCTTTCATTTAAGACAATAAAAAATTTGTTGCCAATGCCCTTCAAGGCAACTTTAGTCACCGGAGGGTTTATCAGTGCTAGTAGTCGGTCTAACGCAAGACGATTTTACTGCTCAGTGGGAAAAGTCCTTGGCCCGTAAAGGGTCAATAGACTCTTTAGAGGCCAAGCTCTTTCCTCATTGAGCATAAAATCGTCTTACGTTTAACATGAAAAGTAAGTACTTTTTTATAATTAGTCACTAGAGAGTTAATTGCTTGTTGTTAAATGAAATTGAAATATGAATAGGAGAATATGTTTTAATGTATGTGTTGGTGTCATTAATATAACATACAAGAAATGGTTTTAATAATTTTGTATTTCACCATCAAAAATATGAACGTATGTTAACGTCTAATTAAATTGTAGTTATCTTGCCTGTTCTAGTCCTTTACTATATGTACTTCGACTATTTTGGTAGAAAGCTAATAGTATTCTATTGCAAATCGAGCAATTTCTTTTAAAAATGAGAATAAATCATTAAGACATTTTGTGTAATATGTATTATCTTGTATTGTACCTTGGTCTTTCCACTAAAAATCAGATTATTTGCTCTCGATTTCTATAACTGATGGACATTTAGTGTTATAGAAATATCGAGCTCGTAATCTAATCGGTAAGTACAGTGTATGTAATGGTGTTCATTGGTTATAAACACTTGTCGTCTTGTCGTTGTAATTGGTACGTTCTTTTAATTTAGGTATCAATGTTAAACAAATTCTCGGAAATGATTCGAGGAAACCTGACTAAGTTGCAGCGTCTCAAGATTGTTGCTTTGGTGACCATCGAAGTTCACGCGAGAGACGTGATTGAAAAGCTCATAAAAGCTGGTTGTAATGATACGAATGCATTTGAATGGCTCAGTCAACTGAGGCTTTACTGGGAACGGGTAATTATTAATCTTGTATTGCGGCGCTTGTCCTATTTTATCTAAATGTTGATACGTGTGAAAGGTAATACGAGGTCATAATTTTAGCGTTGTGTTTAGAAATTACTAGGAAGTTATAAAATCACGATACTTTGAGTATGAAATCTTGGCTAAATGGTTCAGGACATGTAATTGTAGAAGACAACTTATGTGCCAGGGACGGATATTCATATTTTTGTATTGCGGCTAAATTGTAACCTCACAAAATCAAACCACTGGTCAAATGGTCCACAGTTTAGGGAGAAACAAAACAATTTAGGCCAGCACACTAAGCCGTATACATGGACGTCTCGCTGCAGCCACTGATCTCTATATTAACTAGATCGGTTGAACTGAGCTCTTGTGTGACCCCACTGGCTGCCATATTTGTACACCACGAAGGAGATATTTTTGTTCGGTTTGCGCTTCCAGAAGCAGTCGACCTAATGAAAGATTAGTTTTAACAAAGAACGTGACATTTTAAATATTTTATGAGATACTTAAGTCCGGAAACTATTTACACGAGCAGAAATATATACTGATTAGTTATCGCTGGCCGCCATATTTAAACACCCAAGAGAAATTTTATTTTGTTCAATTTCCTTTTTTGTCGTTTTCAATACAGTGACTTTCAGACTTAAAGCAAACATTCATGATAACTGTAACATTCCGGACAATTTTTCTCATATTAACCCTTTAAAGGTCAGTGTCATATATATATATATGCCACCAGCAAAACAAAAGAACAAAGGAGAGAACAAAGAAAGAACAATGGAAGAATAATAAACAAAAGAAAAAGATTTTTTGCCTTAAAGGGTTAAAGAATATTGTTTACAAAATTTTAGGAATTTTGTGTTGAAGGCTACATGGCGGCCAGTGGGGTCACGATACATATAGCATTTAGTAAGGTATAGCCAATCCAGTTAATATAGAGATCAGTGGCTGCAGCTTGAGAAGTGAAGCCAAACATGGCGGATCGTGGAGGCTAGTTGAGTACAGTGAGCTCGATTATAACTGAAAGGAGATCTCGAGGATTTTCGCACTACCGGTAAGTGACGCCAAGTTTATAATTGTAATACGTCATTTCCAGTCGATTTTCTCGGTCTTTTGCACAGTTTAGTACGTGCGAGACCAAGCAAAAGGACTGGAAATGACGTGATATAATTATAAATTGGCGTCACTTGGCAATCCAAATATCTCTCTCCAGATATAAAGTAAGTATTGAGCTCACTGGTTGGGTACCGAACGAGAACCCCTAATGCGCGGCCCGTATATAAACATTTACATTTCGCCCATCGTAGTAGTAACTTTTTTCTCAATTAAAAATGATTCATATTCTTTTACTAACATAACAAACCAAGTCAGTGTCAGGTATTTAGTATTTATATGTTTTAAAAATCTAGTCGTTTAAAATTATTATAGCATCTTATTAAAGCATCTGTTTGCCTTACGGAGTAGAGTCAGCACCTTTAAATTAAATATATGTTTTATAAAACAGTGTAGCAATACCACTGACGTTATTTTGATATAAACTTACGTGTAAATGAAATATTTGTTGTTGTTAAATATTAAGTAAACACCATTTCATATTAGTTCTTTCATAATAAACAAATCAAACATAATCTGGCTATCTGCCGCCATTAATTTAACCCCCCATTGGGATTCTGGTTCGTTACCCAAGCGAACTCCATGATCCGCCATGTTTGGCATCACGTATTATATTACGCAATTGACTGAAGCGAGCCTTTCATATATATATACAGTTTAGTGGGCCAGTAAGTTGGTATATAAATATGGGTTATAAATTCAGGAGGCAGGAAATAAGTCAGATATTGACCCTACAATGGGAAGGCTTCGAGGAATATCTAATTTATAAGTTCGAGGTTTAGAACCTACTTTATATAATTCCTATATATATGTTACCTACTATAAATCATTTCTATGCAGATTTTGCGAGATTTCACAACAATTTTAATCTAAAAGGTTAATAAACTTGTTAGTATGTCTATTACGAAAACCGACTCAACTATATACTAACATGTATTACTTATCAGCGGCAAAGGTTTTTCTCGTTTCCTCCTGTAGTAACAGTGGATCAACGAAGGATACCCCTTACTGTACCTTCAGGAATAACATTTTAGATGAAACTGATAGACCTGCTCAGTAAGAATGAAGTTAGTTTAGCTTAGTATACGAGTCTGTGTAACAATTGGAGATTGTAAATACGTATTTTTGTTTCATTCAGGATATTGATAACTGCGTGGTGAAACAAACAAACACCGAGTTTGAATATGGTTATGAATATCTTGGAAATTCCGGTCGTCTTGTCATAACACCTTTAACTGATAGGTTTGTACTCATACGATTATAACCTAAATGCGAAGAAAAAAACAAAATATCATGCAAATCTCGATATCATGCAAGAACCGAATTCAATAATTGCTTTCTTTCGCATATAAGGAAGAGCCAAAGGAATACAGCGTTAAAACTCATCACAGCAAAGAAGCCAGACTAGTCTAAACGTTCTTTATTATCCAAAATACCCAAACGTTTTTCAAAAACTAAACTTACAGTTTAGTGCTTCACTCTTTCTGTTCATTCAATAGTCTTTTCAAGTTGTTTTCGGTCACTGTGGCGAATCGCAAAGGATTCGCAATAATTATTTCTTTGTGTTTGATGGTCAGTCCGGCTATTTTCTGATTAAGCCATAGTCAGTAAAGTAGACGGTCTGGAAGATCAATAAATATTGAATAGAACTCATTGTCTATGTTACTGTCCAGGTTTATGCAAGTTTGTGCACCTTCGTGATCACGTGCGTATTGATTACTGAGGTAAATAACCAATAAGAATGATTCGGAAAAGCACCCACCTATGAGTGTGGGTGCTTTTACAAAATACAATTGGCACGTGATAACTAAGGTGCACAGATTTTTTAACGATCTTCCAGATCATTTACTCTACTGACCATGACTAAGCTAATGGTCAGTCGGGCTATCTATTATATTATCTGCAGAACGGACATGATATCTACATGTAACGATCTGTAGTTTTGTCGTAAAATTTTCGTGACTTTTCTGTAGTCCAGCAGCCAATCAGAACAGGCATTGCAGAAATAATGTGTAATAATATTTTTTACATGAATAACAAGTTTTTTTGTTAACACGCACGCACACACACATACACACACGCACGCCCGCGCGCACACACACACACACGGGCCCACACACACACGTACGCATAGACAAACACACACACACACACACACACACGAACGATGATGAGAACGGCGGCGAGAACGGCGGCGAGGAAGTGGTCAATGATCATTAAAACCTGCAATATTGATTTCTTTGATAGGTGTTACATGACATTAACAACAGCCCTACATTTACATCGTGGTGGTAGTCCAAAAGGACCTGCTGGAACAGGGAAAACTGAAACTGTTAAAGATCTTGGCAAGGCTCTAGGCAGTTATGTCATCGTTGTCAATTGCTCAGAGGGTTTGGACTATAAATCAATGGGAAGAATGTACAGCGGTCTTGCACAGGTATTTTTTGGTATTACATTTTTCAGGTATTTGTCACAAAGCCAATGTCAGAAAACGCGCAAAGGTTACTGCTTTTTACAAACCAATACGTAAATGTAAACAGTGTTTCCATTGTAGTCCTTTGAAAATTCCTCGTTTTAATATGAAGGAATGAGTTTCCCCGAGACAAAGAAACAATCATGCGCATATCGCATCGTGAGCCGTGACGTAGTTACATAGTAGCCGCAAAAACCACTGTAAATATCTTTAATATGAAGATATTATACAACAGAGATTGGTATTGACATTCACTGTTTTTTCATTGAAACAAAAACTGAAATACGTTGCAATTATCTTTCTTGCACCTAGTCGCAAGTAAATATCAAGTGGGCAAGTTATACATTATAATTATATGCTGTGATTACTGTATATTTTCTTTATTGGAAGTGTTCTTGTATTAATGAAACCAGTTCAGACTTACCTTTTCTCATATACTGCGTGATTGTAGCGTTGGCATGTCATAACTGTATCTTGCTTTAAAATGTTTCCCATAGACTGGAGCGTGGGGTTGCTTTGACGAGTTCAATCGTATCAACATTGAAGTATTGTCTGTGGTAGCACAACAAATCTTGTCAATCCTGTCAGCTCTCGCCAGTGGTCTCTCTCGTTTCGTGTTTGAAGGACGCGAAATTAACCTTGTATGGTCTTGTGGTATTTTTATAACTATGAATCCAGGTTAGCCAATGTGAAAAAATACTGAGATCTATAGTTTATGCAGTGTGTATAACAACATCATCGGCGAAACTTGAGCGTTAATTGGGGGATGCATATTCATTTTATTCGCATTCCGCCCGACGATTTTTTTGTAAGAGATTATTTTTACACTTGCTTACAAAAGAAATCCGTCGGGCAGAACACGAATATATGAATATGCCCCCCCCAATTATAGCTCTAGTTTCGCCCCTGAACAACATATGCACGGTAGGAAAGTGTTTCTTAATTTTAAACCCAGTCAACATTTGTGGCAACTTTAAGAGAAAGTGAATGATTTTGTTTGTGGTATCTCTCGCACTTGAATAACTCCAAAAAGAAATATTTCGTTTCCAGGAGGGTTTAAAAACCAGGTCCTCCATGTCTTGCCCTACAATTTTTTGTTTTCCTAAGCACTGGATGGGAAAAGAATAAACTTAAGGGGGATTTCCATTCAGTGCAAATGCCGCGCGATCGACCTTTTGTGATCACTTTCATTTGAATTGCAAGCTGTCAGGTGGAACGTATTTCATTAGATATGGTTGAGAAGACACATTTGAAAAGAAAGCGATCACAAAAAGTCGACCGCGCGACATTTTGCACAGAATGGAGATCCGCCTTTAGCGCTAGAGAGATATTGTGCTAATTATGCATTTTTTTTATTTCATTGGTTCAAGTACTCACTCAAGCAAACAATCATTTATCTATAAAGGTCATACCTTATAGAAACTGTACCCAAGAGGGTGAAGCGTCAAAATGTTCAAACTTTAACGAATGCGCGTTTTTGTAAGGGAATACCAACTTTTTCAAACTGCTCATTGCTGACGGTTTAAATACTTTTTAAATTAGCACGGTTAAAGTTACAGGACGCTGGAAAAATATTTTTTTATTGTCTCAAATGAAAGAACTTTTAAAACTTCATTCATGATAATTTAAAAACGGTAATTTATTGTATTTCTCTTTTTGAGATGTTTGACTTCAAATTTGATAATTCAAAATGTCGAACGTTATCGAATTTTAGTGCGACGACACTACCATTTTCATGCAATAATTTCATTTTGAATATGGTATTACAATTTGGAGGTTGAAACATGAGTGTTGCTTTGTCATGTGTTATAAACTCTTTATTTTAACACCCAAGCACATCCCACCTTCACCGGTAAAACAGCTTGTGTTAGCCAAAGTAAAATACATAAGTGAATATACATAAATAAACACGCCGGGCATTGAAGGATTAAAATAAAATTTCAAAGAAAAATATTCTATGTAAATAAATAAAGTATTTTAAAATTTGGCGTATTTCTTAATCAGGCATACAATGCTCACCAAAGGAGATCTCAGGATTTAACGCATGACAATAAACCAAGTCAAATCTGATGATTTGTGAAGGTGACCCGCGTTGCGTTCGACAGATATTTTTTGTATCTATATAATACAGGTCCAATCCTGAAATCGCGTTCATATTATATAATTACAGTATGTAAACGGACCTTAGAAGCAAGTGGCTGTATGAAAATTTATATAAAAATTTATATAAAAAGTAACTGTAATTGTATTGCTTTCAGGATATGCCGGTCGCACAGAGCTTCCTGACAACTTAAAAAGCATGTTTAGACCGATTTCAATGGTTGTGCCTGATTCAGCAATGATTGCTGAAATCATTTTGTTTGGTGAAGGATTTAACAACACAAAGGTTGGTGGACAAAATATCTATAATAAAGGATATACATCAACACTCTTGATCCGTTCATATTTATTACTTAAATATTTACCGAAATACAAATTAGGGTCAGGTAGTAAATACAGTAAATTTTGCTTTCGTCACAAACTAAGTGCGTTACCATGGTTTGTAACTCATTACACCCTAATCCTCCAAGTACATTTGTGCATGTCTAGGAATTTCAGTGTTGTACTACTTGCATCCACGTGCTCCCGCCTTTTTACTCCCTATTGCCTTTGATGTACCTACGTTTTGGCCTCCCTCTAGTTGTCTTTCTCTTGGTCTCGACTCACTTCTTTCCTTCTCTCTTTATTTAAGTAATTAATGCGATAACTAAATTTCTTGCGTAATGCGCACTGATTTCGTATGGGGCAAACAAATTAAAGCGGGAGTATTATCCTGGTAAATGTGACCTAAGGCTAAACCTACCCTCAATTAAAAGTAAATCCAAATTTTGAACATGTGAAATGTTTATTAAAGTGCCTATCTCACTGTTTTTTGCATATTCTTGTACTTTCGATTATTTTGAACAACTTTGTAGTTTATTTTTATAGGAGAGAACGTTACGACGTTCTCCCCTTGTTTTTTGCCATCAAAATTTGTATTGGCCTTCGCGGCCAGATGATGATGAATTAGATGTTTACATGTAACGTCAATAGAAAATCTCGATAGAAAACCTTGGTTCTAGCCACTTTCCGTGCCGCGTGCAAACTTACTTCCTCAGCTATCGACGTCGCAACGTAACTGACCAGAATGGTTTTATCAGTGAGCTCGATTTTTATAACAGGGGCCGGTTGTTCAAAGCTCGGTTAATTTAACTCTGGGTTAGTGAACAGTTGAGAAGAAAAATTATTGGAGCCTGCTTTGTTAAAACGTTGTTGCTTTTTAACAAAACTGTTACGAATTGCTTCAAGAGTTATGATGTGAATTTTAAACTAAAACTGTGGACTCTAACACACTGAAATAAAACAGTGGGTTAACGTTTAACCCTGGGTTAGTGCACAGTTGTTGGAGAACATGGTTTGGAAGCTTAATCAAAATTCAATGGAACTCATTATCTATGTTATTGTCCAGG
>JAOBAZ010253506.1:0-15971 GCA_026546875.1 Pteroeides caledonicum
ACGAAGTTACTACTTCATGATGGAACCAAATTTGTTTGAAATCGCAATGCTACAGCAGAAAGTTGGGCTCGATTGATCATCGACATCGAGCATGGTCATATACCTTAATCGATATTTTGAAAGTCGTGAATGAATATTTGGAGATTGAAGAATTTCACTTCCATATATGAAGTTTGTTGACCTTTTTTACGATAACCTCCCACTGTTTAAGTGCTTGTTCATTTTTCATAGGAAATCTACATCAACATTACAATCTATATGAAGTATTATTTTAGCGTAATTTTTCATGAAAATAGTCACAGCTATTTTTTAGACTGCTTTATATACTTTTAGGTTTAGGAAATGTAACCTTTTACTTATCTAATGATATGAACTTATGGTATAGTTATTTCTGTAAAAAGAGTATAATGTTTTTCTCGGTTTTGTTTTAGCTATACATGTTTTACTTGCACAGGTAATTGTTTTGTAATAATGAAATGTGGTGTTTTAACTGTGAAAAGCAACGGCAGATTCCTTCCTTTTACAATGGCCATTAGCTCTGCTTTTGCACCCATGAATTGCACAAGAAATGGGCATTTTTTCTGTACGAACACTGCCCTCTTAGCCTTAAGTGACATTATTTCGCTTTGGCAATTACTTTCTGCTTTGAAATCAACTACTTAGTAACAACTTACGAAAAAAAAGTCGCTCTGTCAAATTAGGGAGAGACAAACTATGTTCGTGAGTATTTTAACAAGTGTGAAGGGTTTCTGAAGGTTGCTGTTGTCTTTGTTGAGGTTCAGAGTTGGTTGTCTCCATCGATTCAAAATCGTATGGAAATAGTAAAAATACAAAACATTACAATTATGCAAAATTTTATACCGTAAACAACTCCATCACTCTTGAAGATTTCGCCAAAAAAAAAGTGTTTTTTTAATGGACTGTAGCTTGTTAAAAGTGGACAATGTAAAGTATATTTGTGTTAGTATGTTTTTTCGAACAAAAACTGTTGTTAAAAGTACTTTATTCCGTCGTATAACTTGTTTTTTTGGTCTTTTTGAAGGTCTTTTTGGCCAAAGAATAAATATTGGCCGCGCCAACTTTTTACCTCGGTGGGACTGGAAGTGCCATCCAAAGTTGGCTTCATTTCTCGCTTTGGAGGTATCGTTGCAGGTTATTTGAGTTCAATGGGCTTTTGACTGTCGAATGACACATGCTACTTACAAAATAGACAAAAAATGAGCGAATACGCTTTCGACGAAAAATCTCAGTGAAAATCGCATTCTTTCACCTCGGAGAACTGAGCAGTAAACATAAGTCTCTTGGGAATCATGTTAGTCAAATTACTCCACAAACGCCGTTGCATACGCATAATTAGTTATCACAAAGATGTTCAGCTCACAACAGAACAAATACAAATAACTCGTTTTTCCGACCGGTCACGGTCGCAACCTCGACGATCTGATCAAAATTTCCCTTGTGTCGGTTCAGTGTTGTTCCATGCTGAGAAAACTTCTGTACGTTTGACCAGATCCTCGAGGTTGCAGGCGATGGCCGCTAGGGAAAACGTTGTCTAAAATTCTCCCGAGTTCCTTGTAAATTTTCTGTTTCAAGAAACGTTTTTACGATAAATATTCGTTGCTCTGTTGTGAGCTGAACCATCTTTGTGACAACTAATTATGCGTATGCAACGGCGTTTGTGGAGTAATTTGACTAGCATGATTCCCAAGAGACTCATGTTACTGTTCAATTCTCCGAGGTGAAAGAATGCGATTTTCACTAAGATTTTTCGTCGTAGGCATATTCGCTTTTTTTTTGTCCATTTTGTAAGAAGTATGTGTCATTCGACAGTCAAAAGCCTGATCTTTCTTAATATCAAAAAATTACGCTCGTCCACAAAGCAATTTTCGCACAATAACGTGCCAAAGATGGATTCGGATTTTTTTGAGCCACCCTGTATAGGTATTGTTTACAAACCGAGCCTGAGGCCATTATAGGGCATAAAGAGACGTGCCAAAGGCGAGAAATATCAAGGTACCCGGGTTGGTATATTAAACTGCAGGTGTTGACACTGTGGCTCCCCAAGTCCTCACTGTCTAAAAACGGTTATTCTTACTTGGTTTGGAAGAGGACTGATCCATCCTTTCCATAAGTTACACCTTTCCCTCGTGAAGTAACCACGTCTTCTTTGCCAAATATTTCTTCGATAGCAACTTCCGTTCTTTCAACTTTGCTTTGCATTTCTTTCATTGCTTCAGATAATTTCTTGATACCTAAAAGGTGTTCAAATGTTTTAGATTTTAAAAGGAACATAGCAATAAAACTCTATTCAAACGGAGTTACAAAGCAGACATTTCACAAAGTTTATCCCACACCTTACGTCATCAAGTCCGAATGTTATCATGCTATAAATTATCCAAGATGGCGGAATAAACAAAATAATTGTGAGTAAACAAAAAGAGATATTATAAAAATTATGCAAGATTTTCGTCATAGTTAATCTTGCTCAAACGGCGCCTGAACATGTATATGGATGCATAACGAAATAGCAAAGTTGTTTTCATATAACTAGAACTAGTAACTACTTGATTTGTAATCTAAATATCCGAAATTATACAAAAGAATACGAAATTTCGAACTGATTTTCTACACTGCCACAAAGTTACGAATGTTCTCCTGCCACGTGTGTACATATCACACACATGTGTACATATCACACACATGTGTACATATCACACACATGTGTACATATCACACACATGTGTACATATTCAGAAGTTGTTTGGGCAAATTTCGTATGACAAATAAAACATCTGGCAAAATAGGTCGATAACAAAGCTCAGAAAGAGGAAATTATTAACACGCTTCTGTGTGGTTCCAAAGTTCTTCCATTTAGGGCAAAAAATGTTTGATGTATTTCTCATTGTGATTAGTCTTTAAGGGACGTGAACATTTGAGATCCTTGAGAAGCTCATGAGTGCTCGTTTTATACAAATTTTAGAAAATTTTAAAAATTTTGAAAGACAATATCCTATTCGATATTACTATTATAATGTTCGAGAAGTGGTAGTTTTAACTTCGAACGACAATCGATTCGTCTACTGGCATATCCTGCTTTGTTTTATCACATACTATTAGGCAAAAGCTTTAAAGATGTCGCTTGTCTTTATCGACTTTAAAAAAACACACAAATATAAAACTAAAAATATTGTACATTAAATATTTCCATGTAAATAATATTCTCTCTTTGAAACTTAACAGTGTGACGTAAGTAAATACCGCAGTAGAAATTACTTTTGTTGCTATGACGACGTCACCTTTCAAAACAGCGCCGAGTTATCTCATCTTGTTTAACTTTGGAAGCTCCCGATTTTTAGTTTATTAAAAATTTCCTTCATAAATTTTTACTTAATATGGAAAATTTGAAATCATTTTGCCCAGTCGAAATGCCATAATGACATAAACCAAAGTTTCTGTGGAATTCGTCAAATTAACTCGTCAGAAGTTCTTACAAATATATAAAGAGCACACTTAATGAAACGATCACCAAATTTGGTTCCTAGTTAAGCTAGACAAAATGGTAGTTTGTTTCCATTTCAGATCGTCACTGTCGCCATGGCAGCATCAAGCCTTTTTACTACAATTTCCAATTCTCAAAATGTGCTTTATTAAAGCTAGATACTAATAAACTTATAATTTAACTTATTAAAGCAATTGAACTTTTTTAGGCAATTTGTGCTTATTTAATTCACAGAAGTGACTATTTAGTGCGTAATGTTTCGGGCTTAAGCATTTTGCGTTGCAGTTAAGAGGCAGTCTCAGTAAAAACCACCCGGTCATTTTTTCTTGAAAAATAACCTTTGCCCAAACTGTCGTGGCTAATAGGCTTTAAGAATACTAACACAAAATTGGTTTGTTTTGGTTCAAAATTATTTTAATGTTGTAGCAGAAGCCATCAAGTAATTCGGCTCGTCTGTCTGTATAGCAGCGATTCGAAAAGTATAAAATTGGGATCTTTTGTGGTGCTGTGAAATGTTCAAGTCGCATCGAAAGTCAATAAATTATATATCGATTTTTTTCTTTTTATCTCTACTTTACTATCATGGCAGTGATTTGTACATTAATACACTGCTCAAGACGAAAGATCCAGGTAATATGACCCCTAGTAATCGCTTTTTCCAAAAGTCTCAAAATAGTCAAGGTTTAGACCGTAATTTCAAAACAGCGGGGCGTAGTTGGTACTTTTACCCTGTATGGGTGAAAAATATAATGTTTCACGCTATCTTTCCATAAAAATCAGATGTACGTTTTGCGATTTTCAAAAGCTATGCCTGTTAGAAGTTTATCAACTCGCTAATTTTCGCAATTTCTCCATTATCCTAAGTACCGTATTAAACGGTTGCAAGCCATATATTCCTATCTGAATACAAAGCTTAATAGCCCAGAAGGCTGAAGACCACAACTGCTCCAGTAAACGGCCATTGAAGAGGTTTGAAAGTGTCATCAGTACAAGCAAGTTGAGCTGATGATGGCAAAACACACTCGTGAGTCGTAGTCCACATTTGCTTTGAATTGTTACTGTTCACGTAACTTTTGTTCCGAAATTAAAGCACAGCTACTCAAAGGTTTTTGTTATAAGACGAATGAACCGTTTTATCATCTGTAAACTGCTGTATTTAGCCATAAATTCAAGCGACACAAGGTATGACAAGGTAATTTATCCCTGCATGTTTGTTTTGTTGATGTGTAAAACCGCTGGCTTTCCTAATTATTGCTCCCAACAGTAATGACAGTACAGGAAAGAAACAGGTACAATAACATTACACACCTTTACAAAAATATGTAATAGAGTCATAAATGTACATACCAAGGTAATTATTACAATTATGAGCACTGGAAATCGTGCAACTTTATTAATCTATCCTTAACTTATCTATCACCTTTTATAGCCTGCTTAGTGCATGGCTACACTTGGAGCATATCATTTGTCCGGGGCCCAGAATTTCTCTGATCGCTGTTTTGGGGGCCCAGAATTTCTCTGATCGCTGTTTTGGCTACTCTCTAGTGAGTAGAGAAAACGCACCAAAAAATGTTACTATTCTGGTTATTTGTGCAAAGGTCTGAAGTTGTGGATGAACTCCAACATCAAATTCTGGCGCAGAGACATTTTTCCAGAAATATTCCGCTGCACAACTAAAGTGAATAATGTCACAGCAGGATGTTATAATTTTGGAGCAACTGCAGAATGCTTATTTCGCAGCCTGGGTGTGCTTTGGCGACCACCGTCTACGTGCCTAAGCACTTAGTGACTAGCACGATAAACCTAACTGTTACTATAACCCAAAATGCAACACTCCCCTAGGCGTACATTCCTAGATTTCCTACAAATCAACTCTGGAACTCCTTATTAAATAACTGGTCTACTCGCCACAAATTTACGTGTACCAATTAACGTGCCCACCTACGTATCCACATTGCTCAAGGATGTGCGCCTTACACATTCGCAATCGTTGATCATGTCTGAAACTTTGTCAATGAGTATTTGCTTTTTATCTCTGGAGCTGAACGGGATCTCAAAATGACTGCAGATTGTCTTCAACATCGCCACATCAAATTTCTTGAGAGTTTTGCTGTGGTAACGCTCGCACAAGTCGTACGCATCGTAACATATAGCATAGAGTACGTTTATTTGCTTATTAATCACATCCATCAGCTCATGCCTCTCAGGATCCTCTTGTAAACATCTGACATAATCTTGATCTTTTGACAGCCCAAGAAGTCCCTGTTTGCGACGTGCTGCTGCCAATCCTGAGAAAAATCCTTGTATCTGGGTCTTGGTCATACACTCCGCTCTGGTAAAAAGGCGCTCATTACATTCATCTTTGGCACATTTCATGTCCAGCACAACTTGAGTAGGATCAGCTTTTCTTCCAGTTCTTTCTCCAATGTTGAATCGTGTTTTAAGATAATCTTTTACTTTGTCTGAAAACCTGGCATTACTTCTAGGTCTGCTAAGGGCCCATCCCCTCTGTAGACTTGAGTCTGTGGTGCTGCACTTCTGAGAAATCTGACTGTTTTTGTCATCAGACGGATAGTTGCAATTGGTGTCTGTGGTGTCAACAGATGGGAATTTCTGTGCCCAGTTAAATTTTATCTCATCATACTGATTCATGTTCTTGATCCTGTGTTTTCCAACATCCAAGTGGAGTTGTAATTGCGAAAAGGTTTCAAAGGTCTCTTCACAACCTAAAACCGAGTTGCACTCAAATAGTTGTGTGTTGGATCTTTTCCTTGCTTCAGGATTTTGTTTTAGTTCACGCTTTGCAGGAGGATCAAAGAAACCTTGTGATTTATTTGTTTGGAGCTCAGTTGTTTTCTGGTGGTTGAGATAAATATCATTGTAAGGTATTAGCTTGCCTTCGCCAATGCCATAGCATTTCCAAACCTTCAATCCAGACTCCTCATAAATGAAGCTGTGATGTAGTCATGTATGTTCTTAATTAAAAGTGTCTTTTTGGATTCATTGACGGTGCATACTGCGGCTGTTGTTCCCTTTATTGGATGTTGTAATAGTGCGTCTCTCATGTGCACAGCAGTGAGAACATCGTGACCTTCATTGCTGTTTGTACGGATAGCATGTTTCATTGGGCATAGAATACGATCGCATATGTCCTTACCGGCTTGTTGTTCCGAATAATGATAACCTTTAACTTTCACTCCAACTCTCTCTCCAATATCTCTAAGAGCAGCGATCAAAAAATTGTTACGATAACAGCCAGCTTCATCTGACCTTAGAAAGACAGACTGTAGTTGAGAATTCTTAGCTTTCAATTGACTAATTAGGTCTTCAATAATTGAACTGACTGCGTACTAATCTTGTGTGCACTGGTCAAATAAATGCGCGTACGACATAACATCAACAGCACCTGACTGGTTTCGAGATATCACGCTGGTGATGTGCCAGCTCAGGCCTCGTTTTCCGTACCAATCACTTTGTTTTTCTCTAAAACGCAGCTGAAAGAACTTCATTGCCCGGTCGACTATACGAAGAGAGGAAGTTTGGTCAAGTTCTGCGATAGTATCTTGTTTTGCCATTTCTTGGTTAATAGAGCTCATTACATGACCTTTCCACTTGTTCACGGCGTCCAATGCTCTCTCTATGTCATACAGCAGGTCATCTTGGTGATCTTTGTTGTAGAACCTCAGGGTCTTGTCATTTTTAACAATCGTGTTTATTTTCTGTAAGCATGAAAATATTTCATCGCACTGCGGGCATCGCAGAACGTGCTCATTTATACATTTTTCTTGGAAGTCTGGATCGCTTGGGTCGCTGAGTGCAAATTTGTGCCAATGATCAGCGTATTTGCTTTCACTATCTTTGCAGTGATTTTGATATTCCGTTTTGAAATACTTTTCGCCATTGGTAAGGGATTTCCGCAAATGATCTGCCTCCTTTTTATCCAGCCCTATTTGATCAAGCTCGTTCACGATTCCATGCAACCTCTCGAATGCTGCTGAACCGTAAGCTGCTGTATTCGCCAATCCACTCAGTGACTTCTACTTGGAAGCTTCTCTCACCTCAAGAATGCGAAAAAGAGTTGCGCGGCTTAGAGGCTCAACATTTTCTTTTGTGCAAAATTGAAGGTACTGCTTGATCATAGTTGATCTTGTCACTTTACGACTGACGTTTGGCATTTCTACTTTCTTGCCGTCCCTAAGTATAAGCTTTCTTGTGCCGAACGCTACATTTTGATAAAAGTATGGTCTGTTCACAAAGTCGATAAAGTGGTCTAGTTTCACTCTTGGTAATCGCACTCGATGAAATGAGGATTTTTCTACTAATAAACCTGGGCCACATTCTTTTGCATGAGCTCTTGCTCGTCGTATTTGCCAATCTGTTAATCGCTCGTATGGCTCATGAAGTCTTTGTAGTGTCTGTACGGGATACCTATATGCATAGAAGCTTAGAATTTGTGTCTTGACGTTTCTTGTTGTTGCCTTGCTGTAAGCTTGTATCAAAAGTACTAGGTCTTCATGGGTATCGTCATCTTGGCCGCAGCAGGATTTGAAAAGCTCTGGACCAGCTTTTGGGGCTATAATATCACACACAAGGTTACATACTTCAATTGCTTTGTCTATACAAGCTCCCTTTTCATATTCTGTGGCATCAACCCGTGTCGTCTTTAGCTGAAATGTCAATGGACTTACTGGATGAGCATTGGTTGCCACTTGATTCAGGTTTGCCATAGCATCGTTAAAAACCGAGTCGGACATTGCCGTGCCACTAGAACTGTTAGTTTCTTCGTCTTCCGAACTAAGGTCGTCTGAAAAGCACCCTAAAGTCCAATCAGCTGTTTGCACTTCGATTTTTGAGACAGGTGATGCACCAGAGGTTGTAGACATAGCATCCAGGTTCATGGCTCAGATGCCTTTTGCTAGTCTATCAAGAAAAGATACAGAGAATGTCATTCATTGTGAGCTTAGGTATGTATTTTGCATGCAGATGACAAGAATGCAGAAAGGCCATCATTTAAATTGCTTTGACTCATTTTACTCTGTAGGTTTCGCTTTGGAGTCCTTAAAAAAATGTGTTCATTGCGCAGTCATATGCTAAAATGATTATATAAACTTACCTAACAGACTCATCTTCCACGGCTGGCTTTACCTGCATCCATGCCCTGTTCTCGGTAAGTTTCAATTTATGTCGATTACAGCATGAAACACAAATCCCTGAAAAAGCACACACAAGAAAGCGTCGTTACAAAAACGAATGATAGATATTTGGCACAAATAAACACACTATATACCAGCAGCGCGGCTTTTTATACAACTACAAGTGTCTCAATAAATGGGTGACATGCAACTTCTGCCCCAGAACTTCACCATCTGCACATACGCTCCTTCCATATAATTTAAATTTAGAAAAAAACTCACATTCCTCATATAATCATACTTACGGGATCCTATAGGAACACGTTTTCCATACAATGTATTAATTTGTTTGGATACTTCGGAAGTGATTACATTACGCGTAGTCAATTTCTTTTTTGCAACGGAGTGCAGTGGATACTGGCATGTTAGACAAGGTCTCCAGTCTTTTGTCATCGCAGCCCTGTGTTTCTGGCAAATCCAAAGTTGTTCCACTTGATTTGAAGAAAGATCGAGTGGTGATCAGTGGTAAACAACACCTGCTGATAATAATCTCATATTCTGGAATGGTTGACAATTTTATCAAATTAGCGGATTCAGTACAGCGATAGTCGCCTCTAGATTCAAAGAGGCATTTAGACGCCATCTCTAGATCCTCACCAATCGAATTCCCGCCTCGTTCATTTTGCATTTCAAATACCGAATTGTGGGGCGCGCAAATTATAAGAGCCAGCGGTTTTACACATAAACAAAACAAACATGCAAGGATCAATTACCTTGTGTCGCTTGAATTTATGGCTAAATACAGCAGTTTACAGCGGATAAAACGGTTTATTTGTCTTATAACAAAAACCTTTGAGCAGCTGTGCTTCAAAAAAAGGTCATGTGAACAGCAACAATTCAAAGCAAATGTGAACTTTTGTACGAGTATCTTTTGCCATTATCTGCTCATCGTGCTTGTACTGATGATACTTTCAAACTTCTTCAATGGCTGTTTACTGGAGCAATTGTGGTCTTCAGCCTTCTGGGATATTAAGACATGTACTCAGATACGACAAGACTGATGTTCACGATCAAGTAAGTTATATTATGACAAATTGCAATCGTTTAATACGGTACTTAGGATAACAGAGAAATTGCGAAAATTAGCGAGTTGATAAACTTCAAAATAGGCATAGCTTTTGAAAATCGCAAACCGTACAAATAATTTTTTTGGAAAGATAGCGTGAAACATTATATTTTTGAGCTATATAGGGTAAAAGTACCAACTATGCCCCGCTCCTTTCAAACTACGGTCTAAATAATATTGACTATTTTGAGACTTTTGGAAAAAGCGATTACTCGGGGTCATATTACCTGGATCTTTTGACTTGAGCAGTGTATTAATGTACAAATCACTGCCATGGCAGTAAAGTAGAGATAAAAAGAAAGAAATCGATGCATAATTTATTGACTTTTGATGCGACTTGAACATTTCACAGCGCCACGAAAAATCCCAATTTTATACATTTCGAATCGCTGTTATACAGCCAGACGAGCCGAATTACTTGATGGCTTCTGCTACAACATTAAAATAATTTTGAACCAAAACAATCCCATTTTTGTGTTAATATTCATAAAGCCTTTCAGCCACCAGAGTTTGGGCAAAGGTTATTTTTCAAGAAAAAATGACCGGGTGGCTTTTACTGAGACAGCCTCTTAAGACCTCACTTCCGTCTAAAAACTTATTAGTACTGCACAAAAGCAGTACAAAGATTTATCTATTTATTTAATAGAAGGGTTAGAGATAAATTATTACGAGCCTATTTTGTTCATAGCCATTCCAGTACGCGTTCTGCAAGCTCCCAGGACCCACTCTCCCACTCCTCGGAGTAACAAATGAATAAGGGGTGCGCAAAACACCATAATCACTGAATATCAATTAATGCAAATTAATCACAATACATAAGGTTTCGTTACTTTATACGATCATACCTATACCCTACAGCATAGTCGAGGTGTAGCCAGTATGTCTTGTAAAAAATGCTAACTTTATTGAATTACTGACCTTCTTTTCCGCTGACCAATTCGTGTCCAGGAGCCATTATTTTGCAATCATCAGCGTAATAATTTTCAACTTGGTCATTTTTCCCCGCTGCGATCAAAGCACAAAGTTCATTTTGTCTTGTTTGGATTTCTTGTTTGATGTCTGTGATTTAAAAATATATCACTTAATTTAGAAAACCATTGTAAGCCATCCAACAAGACCAAAATATGTCTTATTAAAGTAAATAATTAACTGTGGTGTAGCGAGCCAAATATTCGCGGGGGCGGGGCAAAAAAATTTCTAATCCTGGCCATTTTTCTAAAAAATGTTTTGATATCCAAATTGGTTTTTAATTATTAGTATTTCCAGGTGGCAGTGCAATATTTGTTGTGTTCAGAGCGTGAATTTCGAAAAAATTGATTGAAAATTCGAGCTGCGGACATAATAAATATTGCACTGCAACCCGGAAATACTAATATTTAAACAACTCGTGGCGACCCGACTTAGTAAGTCTCTTTATCTAACCAGGATTTACTTTGTGTGCTTAATTGCCTCAGCTATATGACACCTTATATCAAATTTCTAAAAAAATGCAGTTTTTAATGCTTCTCCGAATAATAAACAAGAAGAACGTGCAAAAACATCTTTTCTAGTCTCCAGATATGTTTGGTATTACGTAATTCCCTTGGCCTACTGCAGGCTAATCGGTTGCTCTCTACAGTAATCTGCTCTCGCAGATTACTATACGTGCATAAGGCTGTTAATGCAAGTACAGTAATGTACTCTCGCAGATTACTGTACTTGCATAAGGCTGTTACTATAGGGGCGGAGGGTGTCATCGAATAAGACCGACAAAAGCTTCTGCAAAAGACAAAAATAATTTACCCCGCCCACATGGTAGCGAGCATTTTTGGGGGGAATTTCCGTAAAATTGCTTGCTACTATGTGCTTCCTTCTAGCGGCTTAAATCCTTTAATACATCTTACAAAATAAAGAGCAATTTCAATCTCCCGAAGAGAACTCTTTCTGTGTACAAACTGTAACGAATTCTGCTTTGTTTCGGGTGCTGAGTACCTTGTGCAGCTTCTTTGCGCAAACTGTCAACGAGCGTTAAAGGAAATGGCTTTTGCTAATGGCTCGTGGAGAATAAAACCCTGAACATGATTGTTACTGAAAAAAATTTACAACGATTTATTCATTCTCTACGGTAGTCCAACCACGTTCGCGAAAGTGTTTCTGGGAATAGGCATTAACAAAACACGAAAACGATATATGAAAATGATAATTAGAAAAATAACCAACTCGTCAAAAAATGTACACTATGTACACGCCAAATATTACACAATTATTGAATAAGGTTGAGTATGATATTGAAATATACGACCGAGGTTTGTGTTATCCACGGAAGCCGAAGGCTGAGGCGGATAACACAAACCGAGGCCGTGATAAATCTCAATATGATACGAAACCGAGTTCACTAATTGTTTTATTATATATACAAAAAGTAGAAAGACATTCCTACAAATTCGAAGCGTACTTCTATGCATACTTCTATGCATACGACTTTACGTACTTCTATGCATACGACTTTAAATATATAATAATCCTTGTTGTCCTACAAAAATGTATGGCAGCCGCACGCCGCTTTGCCCTGGCTATGCGTTAATTGATGTACTAATATAACTAAGGCTAAGGCGAAACAATTAAATACAAAACTTTAAGAAATTAATATCTTTGACGGTATCCACTGGGTTTTACACCGTCATTAAAACACTTTCCTAGCCTAATTAATGAATTTTGACAAGTATAGACGTTATTGTTTACTTTGTTATCTACCGCCGTATTATTTCAATTAAACAGTCGAGGCTGTACAAATATTCTCAAGTTTTTGTCGTTCTGTTTACATTATTCGTCTAAACTCTAATTTTTTTTCTTTAAAACGTCAACCCAAGTCTAATGGAATGGCTGAAACGTTTAAGCCCAATCAGTGAACAGTGCTATCAGTGTTAACTGATTTTTCTAAAGAATGACTGGAAGAATACATGGCAAAATTTCCCTCTGTCTAGTGACAACCGAGTGAAAAAACAGCGGGATTCACATTATACTGTGTCACACACTTTGGCCTAAACTCCGAAAAAAATCAACTTCTTGGCAGACCCAAAGAAAATGGTGAAATATATGCTAATTGACAAAAATCCAACTGAAGATATCTTATTTAAGAGAAATTTGCTGGCAATTTTGTTGTGGTTTTATAATTTGTTCAATAATCTCATAGTGTTGCAAGAGTTTTCACTTGACTGAGGAAATTGTAAACCAAGAATATGATTTGAATTGTGCGACTCATAATTTATTAGGTTTCTTCTGCACTTATTCCGAAATATGAAAAACTTAATTAAAGGGTAGCATGCTACGCTTTAATTAAGTTCTTACAGCATATGATTTCAACATAATTCAATGTACCGGCGGGAAAGTTCATTGACTTCACTGCAAGTTTAACCTTAAGTAATCGACAGTCGAAAATTTGTAATTCATCATTGTTCTCACTTTTTAAGGAAATTTCCTTAAATTATTCTGTTTCTATGGGGCGTGGTATTAGTTACAATGAGGAAATTATGCATTCTTTTCAGAAGTTAGTTGTGGTCATATTTCTCAACACTCCTCCCCACGCAGGAACAAACTTATGGAAATTAATTGTGAGAGCGCCGGTCTTCATGATACAATATCAAGCGACAAACAGTAGCCACATTTTGTGGCACGTTGACCAATTGTGGGTGAATTTTAATAAATATGGCAAAATGAGCATGGCGTAAAAGTTTTTCTATTTTCTACTGAACATTTTCATGTAATTGTTATTTGCATGCCGTGTCGCATATTGACAGGTCCGCTTTTCAGATTCCACAACCTCAAGTCAATACATTTAACATTCATCCTTACCTTTTAATTCAGTACTTTTTTGACGATTTCGGGCGCGATTGGCCAAGATTGAAGACTACGAAAGCCATCGTGCAGTGGAAATATTGATATGTTTTATAATAATATCGCCGTGTTTTAAACAATAAATCCAGCCCGTTTCAAAATGAGGCATCCGTTCGGAAAAAAGCTACGTAATTTGGTTATAAATACAGCATTAAATTACAGCAGAAAATTACAAGCAGGGTTTTAAATTTGGAGAACTATGCTAAGTTCTAGAAGGTTGTAGATTGACTGATATAATGTGACTGCACTGTGGTTTATAAGCGTGCATATTCTCGGTTTTGTTCAACGTGCGGCGTAGACTGAAATTATATATTAGACTAAAATATCAATTGTCTACAAAATACAATGAAATAGGCAACAGCCCTTTGAATAATTTATGAATAAATGTACTGTTTAAGCCTAATTTTGTAGCTATAACTAACCTGCCATATTGTCAGTAATACGGAACACGCCTTTCAACGGTCGTCTACCTTGGTACAATGAGAAAAACGCACTTCTGCAAGCCTGTTCGGACTCGCAAAACCTTTTGTAATATCTGTGTATATTGCAACATATCCGGGAGTAAATCCAGCCAATGGAAATGTTTTGGGATACTACAATTGTCAATATATACATGAGACAATATTCGGAAACGACTATTTGCCCTCCGAGCTAGGTAATCAAACCCTGTTGACTTAAGTATTCAAACCCTGTTGAGCCGTCCGCAAACGCCCAATTAACTATTTTACTCCTCCGGGAAACCACCTACGGATGCTAATTTGCGCAAATCGTTTTGGAAGCTTGCACCTTAAAACCAGTAATTTGAGTAATTTTGCAGCGCTGTATAATATAAACCTGTTTTATACGTCGAATTTTCGTCGCGTCGAATGCAATTAAAACAATAGATAATGAGATGATAATGAGACAGTCATCTCATTATCTATTGTTTCAATTCCATTCTACGAAGAGCTAAAAACAAATTATTTTTGTTTACATAAATCTGGCTGGTTTAACTTTATATAAATTGATTCATAAATTTTTATTTATATTCTTTATGAATCAATTTATATAAAGTTAAACCAGCCAGATTTATGTAAACAAAAAGAATTCGTTTTTAGTTTAGCCCTATTTTGATGAACTCACCTACTTAACTATGCGAGGTGGGACATCACATATTTGTTATTAATAATCTCATATTTTTTATTTACTTTATTCAGTTAGCAGACGTTAGCGCCTGATGAGTGGTCTGCCGAAATGCATAGTGCTTTCTTAATAAACTTACTAGTAATACATTTTTGCAGTAATCCCTCGCCCCTTCTTAACTGCATATTAATTATAGTAAACATAAACCTACAATGTACAATTGATATTATTTTGCGGACTTGCTTTTAAATATCCGCTTAATATAATTGTGTAACAATAAGCGTAAAAACTAAAAAGAGTCGTACGCGTCAATCACAATAAATATTCTGTGCCTCAATGCTGCTTAAACAAGATGCCCGCTAGGCATTAACCTCGCGTCACTGTACCTCAGTGAACTCTATATTGAGATTGTATAGATCAGACAGTAGCGAGCTTGAATCAGTATATTCATAGCATTTCAAGTCAATTCAAGATATACAACGTATTTAGATTCAGTTCAATATTCAGAACGTAATTCGAAACTTCCTAACGAACTTCACAACTGCGCGGTTAAAAGTTGCCTGTAATCGGCAATAATATAAGAAAGGCACTTGCCGGCCAAATGGTTATCCGCCTATCGCCTTTTTATAACTTTGTTCGACAACTTGAAATTAAACCTTCCATACTTCGACGATCGAAGCGAAAAATAAAACCACATGTAGTCAGAGCGCGGAACGCGGCATGCCGAGAGCGTACCCGTCAGCAGGCCGTATTAAGGACGCAACCCGCTAATTATTCCGGGGGGCGTGTGAACTTCCCGTCTCGGACGGAAAACGCGGAAAACGCTACCGAATTTAAGACCTCGCTGTCGCTACGCGAAGCGAGGTAAAAACACAAACGAAGATCCGAAAAACATGAGTTAGAATGTTATTCGGACCTTCCTTTGTGTTACCAACACTGGATATAATTTTAAATTTATTTTCAGCCTTACTTCAAATTTTAAGTTTCATTGATATAAATATTAAACACAACTTTTATTTCTATATTCGTATTTCCAAGTAAGAGTTTTCCTGTTATAAACTTACTTGGTTTACTTCCGGACATCACAATACCATTAATAATATTCTCTGGTATAAAACATGTATTTTCATTTTGTATTTACGCGAAACTCAAGAAGTATTGTCGAGGTAAACGACAAAATTAAAATACTAAGGTTTAATAACGTAAAACTGTTATTATA
>JAOBAZ010253617.1:0-15946 GCA_026546875.1 Pteroeides caledonicum
AAAATGTGGTCCAAGCTTTTTGCCAGGTCTTTAACAACCTTTTGAGCCTTTTTAGCAAATTTACAGTACCACGGGCAACTGTGGTGACTACTTTCCTTGCTCTAACTAAAAATGTTGTGACAAGCTCAGCTATCCCTAACACTATTGATAACAAAACTGATGAGCCTAATAGGATCTCTTTATGTGTCTTAACCCATTCCTTAAAGCGCTCCAGACGAAATATCTCCCTCTGGCTCAAGTCTGGCTTCCTCTAATTCTCTTTGTCGAATTGTTATATCTCTAGCCTCTTCTAAAACCAGTATCCTTTCATCTAGTTCAAGGCTCTAACCGACCCATCAGCTTGTTCTCGTTGTTCATTCGTCTCATTGATGACACTTTGAAAATGATCAGCTTGTGTTTGCAATGCTCCTTTATTTCTGACTCTAATCTCTTTATCAATAGTGTCACTTGGGTTTAACACACCTTGTAAGGCCTAGTTCAAACGGGGAATTTTTCATTCGCCGAATCTAATGCAAATGAATTAAAACAAAGGAGTTTGCCATTAACATTAGATTCGGCACATGAAAAGTTCAGCGTCTGAACTAGGCCTAATTCTCTACTTTCATTCTCTGTCAATCCTCTTATTGATGTTTCTTCTGGCTTTGTGTCAATGATTACAGTGAGGAATTTAGACCCTTTTGCTTGTTGTGGTGTGTCAATCATGTTCCGTAACTTAGAGATTAGTTCCTTAAATTGGGCAATTGATCTTTTGCTCCTTTGGTCCCAACTAAAAACCAGCCCTCTTGAAAATGAGGATGAAGAAGGAATTCTCCTGTTTGGAGAATTCCTTTTTCATTCTTTGCTCTAAAGAGTACGCTTCCACTAGATGTAACAAGGGTTCTATTGACTAATTCTCTAGACTCAGGGCTATCAGTAATTGTCTTTTTATAGTCTCTTTGAAACTTACATTTAAGCCTTCTAATCCTTTCAACTTCTCGACGAGTGCTAAAGTCCTTTAGATCTCCTAGTCGTCTCTCAATCTCGTCTGTTTTTTATGTAGCTATGGTAAACCTCTCGTCTTTCACTGCATCAAAATTTTCAACGTTACGGTTAATAGACGGAACTTCTAAGACTCTAGTGTCATCCTTGCTTTTGATTGTTACAGTCTTATCATCTTTGTCTATGAACGATGTATCAGTAATGATATTCTGCTGTAGTCTTTTTATGTTAGCCATGCGTCTAGCGTAGTCGTCATTCTCCCTCTCTAGTTTGTCAATAGTACCGTTCAATTCAAGCAACTCGTTATTCTCCTAAAAAGAACTCATGAGTCTATCATTCTTCACTCAATGATCCATGGTCCATTTCATCATATTCTGGATCCTCTTCATTAAGGTTGTTCATTTCAATGTCCTCAAATCCTTCTGCCATACTATGGCCTATGTATGTCGCTCTCTGGTATCCATGAGTTATGCTTACTATCATAGCCCAACCATTTGACAAGCGCCACCTTTTCACCCTTTACTCTATTTCTTTTGAGTAACTTCTCTACTTTGTACACATCGTCTTTTTTGTCAACAGCCGACAACTCCTGTTCATAGGATTTCCCAATGATTGGTTCACCCTCAACGTCAACTAGTTCATACATGTTAGGGTCACCACGAATGACCCTACTCACTTTGAACAACTCTTCAGCGAAGTTAGCTTCATAACCCTTGGTGAATATCGATTTATACTTACTTATTCTGACCATATCATCAACCTTAAACTTAGGCAATGGGAGGTCACCATACATATGACCGTATAAAGTCGTCCAAACCTCACGTTCATTCTCATTGTTAACATCATTTGGTTTCATAAGTATTGTACTATGCTTTGTGCTATTATAGCTGGCAACTAACTGGTCTAAGAGATCGATCCATTTGGATGTTCTCTTACTATGAAAGTATTTCCACATGGCTGGCTTTGGTGTCCTAGTGAACCGTTCAACTACAGAGGCATTTCTGCTACTATCTATATTAGTACGTGATATCATGCTTTTCCAACAACGTCTTGATACCTACATTATAAAACTCTTTACCATCATCAAACTGTGCTAGTTTGGGGTACTTACCAAAGCTATCTTTAAACTGTATAAACAGCTCAGTCACCGCCTAAGTCATATTGCTTGTGTCCTTTCTGTACACTGGGATAAAAAATGCATATCTACTTAACACTTCAATTATGGTTAGTAGCCAGTAGTAACCGTTGTTTTTGTTCTTATAAGAACCCATGTGTACTAGATCCATATGTATCTGCTCACCAAGATCGTCAACTGCAACTTTTCTAAATTTATGTCTCCTAACGACTGGCTTGTTTCTAGTGTATGTGTCCTGGGTCTTTACCCATTCTCTAATCTGCTTTCTACTGATATTTAGTCCCTCATCATTTGCCTTCTGATACAGTCTCACCAGATTGATAACATGTTTTCGGCTCAGAGTATATGTCTCTTAGTGACTGCTCAGTCTCAATGTCAATGCATTACATGATGTATAGTTCAAGAAGCACTTTACCTATGTTGATTGGTTTATCGTTTTGGTCTGTGACAGTTAACCTCATAGAGTTAAGAACACCTTTGTCAATAGCTATTCTACTCTCAATATGACTGTAATGTTGGACACTACCAAACAGTGTTTGAGAACTGGTAATGGGAAGGGTGACAATACGTCGCTCTTCGCATCGTTAAATATATTGTACTGGTCATTGACATTATTACAAGAGACCTTTATGTACTCTTATCGATTTACTTCAACTAGATTTTCTCAAACAATGTCTTTATTATCAGTAAACACTCTTGTTGTGAAGCCTAGGAGACTGGCCAGACGCTCACTAACAACAAGATCGGTGGATGAAACAAGCTTAATCCTACATTTACCCTGTATCTTAATAGCCTCTACTGTTACCTTGTCATTGCTATCCAATTCAGTTTTAATGTCATTGATTGTGTAATAACCCTGGGTCAAAGTCTTTTTAACACTATTATGTGATAATAGAAGGTGTCATCGTTTATATTTTTGTATAACCAAAAGACATGTGCTTTCTTAACTAGTAAGTTAGTATACAATGTTGTTAAAAATGATTCACCAAATTGGAACTCGCTAGTAGAAGTATCGATAAGTAATGTAAGTTTCCTCATATAACATAGGGTACGTTGTGAAGTCTGTTGATGAACAAGTAATGTTCTTAGATATGTACCCAGATCAATCCAAGGATGCATAGAGTCATTTTTGAGTTTGGTAAACAGGTTGAGAAGAATTCTTTTCAATATTTCATGTTTGGGAAGGGAAAGAATGCTCAGATAATAACAAGGATCATACCTTACTATGATGGTGTTCCTATAGTACAGGGGTATATTAACAGAGACCCTAGTTGGGTACATCTACTACACTATTATAATTTCCCAAGAATATGGAGGCTTGGTAAAGGTGTGTGTGACATTAACAAAGGGAGGTTAACATACAAACTGAATAACTTCAAGGTACATGTCGGTGAGAGCGAATACATATGAGTAAATTACCAGAGATAACAGGAAGATGGACAGACCGTAAGAAACTCACTCATCAATTCTGTGATATTAGACATTTCGATATTAGCGATCCTTACTATGCCATGATATCAGGGGCCTACGTTGCTACAACGTTGTGTGGTGTTTCCCAGGAGCATCTTGATGAAAGTAAAAACGTTCATCCTCTTATCACTAGTCTAATGCGATGGCACATTTACTTCACTATTGCTAGATATATGGCTAATCCAATGTTACTAAGTGAGTTCGATCTTACAGAGCTTAAAAAGAGCATCCCATATAGAGTGATACCTGTTGGTGGTAAGCTGGATAGGAGAGCAATGTGGTTAGCCAAAGATGCTTATGTTCAGAAATCTCCTCATGACTAAAGGTACCTAATACCAATGATCAGTCGCGTGTTAACTAAGACAGGCCTGAAGCTTCTACAACTAAGTATCGAAAAGTACATTTACATTATCGTTGGCTCTCAGGACAACACTCACTTCAGTATAGTCGGGAAGGAAGGGGCCTCATACCAGACACAAGATATCTTTAGACAACTAGCTAATGAGTTGATTCTACAGACAGGCACAAAAAAGTCAGTTTCAAACATGAGGTCAGCTATACAAAGCACTAATGTAGCTTTAAATATGGCCATTACCCCTGGTCTTCTACTTATTTCTTCTCAAATGGAAAAGCCCATATTAGAAAAGCCCATACTAGGCTACTCAAATGTATTGACGTGTGCTAACAAGTGCATGACGTTTGGGGTTAATCAAAAGCTTAATTATCAAGGTGTACGTAGAGATGAACCCAAGAAACATGTTGGTAATCACGTGGACTATCAAGGTGAACCCAAGAAGCGTAGCTCCAACGGGCCGAGTCGTGCCGACTATTGCCAACAGAAGGTGCAAAGAGACGTACCAAAGCATGGAGTCTCAGACATACAAAAGTCGACAGTGAATAGCATCTGACAGTGACGAGTCACTCAGCTGTAGTTTGAGGACTATAGTAGACTTTATTTCAGTTTTATGATTCAGAGCCTATGACGTGTGTGCTTCATTGGGTTATGTTAAGCCTAGGGATGCCAGAGCTAGACATGTAGACCAAGAAGATCGTATAGCATTCAGTGACATTCCAAGATCCGCCGTATTCCATGGCGGATATAAGAATTAGAAGCCCCATACAATATATGTCAATGAGTCTGGTTTATATTCTCTCATATTAAGGTATAAGCTACCATCAGCTAAATAGCTCAAACGATGGGTTACATGAGAAGTGTTACCATCTATAAGAAAGAATGGTGAGTACAGATTATCCACACACCTATCAGTAGTCAGTGGGGACGACTTGCATAAAGCTATTGTTAGGTATGTTAGAACCTACCATAAAAATGCCAGTCTCTTAGCCAGTCTTGGAGAGAACCAAGTATGTGACACATGTGGAGAAGATAAAAGACTTGAGGCATATCAACTGAGTTATCGTTCTGGATCACCTGACATTCTGATATTAAATCCTAATAAGACATATAATCTTCTTGCAATAGAGATGAAAAGTCCTTTAACAGGTGGTCATCTAAGGGCAAATCAAAGAGACACATTAGATGCCTATAAGATAAGTGGTGCGGTGACTTTAGTCTCCAACGACTTGTTTGAAATTATACACACAATTCAAGAGTACATGAAAGATGTCCGACTACGATATGGATATTGTCAAAGGAAGTTCAAACCGTATTTTACAATAGCAAGTCATAAGAAGTGGAGGAAGAGTAGAAAAGAGCTGAATGAAGTCTATGACTCTGTCTTGATCACCTTTGGAGCAGTTGGTACATCAATGGCAAAAGGTATTCTGAAACAGGTTCTGTCAGTGTCTTTAAGCTCATTGGCTGTTAAATCGGCACAGGATAAGAACTCTATACCAACAGACCCTTTCGAGCAGGTGTAATCATATGGGATGGCGAGTGTAGCTTTAGGGGCGATGCAGTCAGTGTTTGTTGCTTTTGCCTTTTCAGTGGCCTTGTTTCTTTTTCACAAGCTGGATAAGAATGGCTGTCAAGAAGAAATGGAGAGGCATAACCATGCCTTAGAGTCTCTAACAAAAGCGAAAGAGAAGTTCTATCAGGAGGAGGTCTTAGAGCATAACCGTGCTCAAGAGCTAAGAAAACGTTTCGCTGATGCTAACCTTGATATAAAGCAAACCAATCAAGCTCTAAATGAGCTGAGACCAATAAACAGATATATAGAAAGTCATGAGCCTGAGCTTAGTGACTATTACCAACCATCTGACAAGATGAAAAGCTATTAGAAAGCCTTCAACGTAGCCGCTGGAACGGGCTTAGGTATAGGACTAGCTTACATGATTTGAAGGTAAACTATTATATAGTACTATAGTAATGTTGAGTCGCGAAGAAAAGAATGACTTAATATTACAGTGTATTGAATACTTTGATGACTACCTCACACAAGACATCTTAGATAATTTTATAAAAACAGAGCGTGTATCAATGGCTCCATTACCTAAGTTAAAACCTAAATCATGTCTCTATTGCTTTAGTAAAGGAGTCATTGACGGAGGACATTTTGTTTGTAAAACGTGTCATATAGCTGACTGGATTTATACTATTAGAGAGCCAGAGGGAAGGATTGATGATATATGGATGAAAACAACTGGTGGAACGTTCGATGTTGGATGACAAATCTATTGATGAAGCAGCAATTCCATCTTGATGAGAGGGAACTTATAGTAAGGTACTTCAGTCATCCTGTTGCTGTAATGAAAAGAGACAAGCTTATAAATGGAAGGAACCTTTGTAACTACTCTCATCATGCCTATCTTATTTGCGTTGCTTTAGGTATAAAAAACACACATAATCTAAGTGTCATGAAGCAAGGGAAAACACGTCAGTTCTATGAGAATAGAGCATTTTTTACATATAGAGAAATAGGATTGCATGAAAAAGCTAAAAAGAATTGTTTTATATATAGGAGATGGTTACGACTGAACCAACGTTAAATGATTATTTTATTTGCACTATGTTAAGTGCGTTTAGGATAAATTTTTTCCTAAGTATATAGTATAGTGAGACTAGATGGGTCAACCAAAGGGACTTAAAGAAGTGAGACCTATATATAGTAACTCAGTTGAGATGGACCAGGCAAATAGGCTTAAAGAAGTATCACGTATAGTAAGTAACTCAATGGAGAGTACAGAATCACTTAACCAAAGAGTAGCTGGCTTAGAGCACAAAGGGAAATTCTATCTATAAGAGAGTCTGCCAGAGTTGGAAGCCAGAGTCGGAACGCCCCAGACAGATGTTTAAGAGTATGAGACCATAAAAGGAGGTCATAAGAAATTTGCCAGATATATTTGCCAGTATTGTAGAAAGACCTTGACTCAAACGATGGCTTTGTTACCGAGAACGCGGACAGACGTAAAAAGCCATTCTTTAGTAATTAGGATCAAAGCGTTAAGTATAATGACTTTTTATAAACAGACACAAGGTCAATGAGACCAGCTAGACAGGCACCACAACCAACAAGACAGCGACCTATTCCTGCGCCTCGTACTTATATAACACCTAGCAGTCACGCTCTAAGAGGGTTTGTTAAGTCGTACGATATTAATATTGCCCATCGATCGGATGCAGTAGCGCAACTCAACTGGTCACGTAAAGGTATAGCTACCTTTATAAAAGGGTTTTTATAATCAAACAACGCATTGGAATACAACGAGACTCTTGTAATAGAGTTACGTAAGAAAACGGAAGCACCATTACTTTCCAGACAGTTTACTTCTTTAGTAAGACCCAAAGAGCACTAAGGGGAAGTCATATATTAAATGAATTGGGTAACAACATGCAATATATCCTTGATAGACTTGGTGCATGGATATCACAAGGTAGTGGATAGATTGTAGAGTCTGTTAGAGAGCATGCACTAAGCACTGCTATTTATAAGCTCCAATCGGGATCAAGCTACATAGAACTGCCTAAGCACTTGTCAAATAGTTAAAAAACATTGATTAATATAAAAAATTATGAGGAAATGTGTTTTCCATGGTGTTATGAAAGAGGATTACTGAACACAAATGTATTAAACCCGAACCGAATAACGAAGAAAGATATGGAACTTTGTGAAATGTTAAACTATGATGGAATCACTTTCCCTGTCAGCACTAAGGATTATACAAAGGTTGAGAGACAGAAAAATATAAGGGTTAGTGTATTTGGACTCGACAATACTACTTACCCTGTATATATTAGTAGCATGGAGCATGGAAAAAAATTGAACCTGTTATTAATTACTAAAGATAAGAAGAGCCACTACGTATTAATAAAGGACTTTGATTGCATGTTAGAAGAGCATTGTGCTTATAAAAGGAGACATTGTATGCACTGTTTACAAGGGTTCTCGTCAGAGAAAATACTTGAGGACCATAAGAGTGATTCTGTAGTGGTTAACGGAGTACCGGTAATTGGGATGCTAAGAAAGAAAGCGCCATTAAATTCCAGAACCACCATAAGAAACTAGAAGCACCATGGGTTTGTTATGCTGATTTTTACATTATACTAGAATCTGTCGACAGTAAAGCCATGTACAATGACGGATCATACACGAAGCAATACCAAAAGCACGTTGCTTGTGGATACAGTATCAAATTAGTTAATAGAGTAGATGGCAATTATTCATTACCACTGATCACGTATAGAGGTAAAGACGCAGGATACAAGTTTATACGTGAGATAGTAAAACTCAGAGAGTATTGTGACGAGACTCATAAAAAGTTCAATAAATCGCTCTCTATGACTAGTGACAACGAAAAGGACTTTAAATCATCTACCAAATGTCACATTTGTGAGAAGAATTATGACAAAAATAGCATGAAGGCTAGAGACCATTGTCACATCGCTTGAAAGTATCGTGGTTCAGCCCATCAGAAATGTAACAGGACACATAGACTGAGTTATAAGTTATATGCCTTCTTTCACAACCTCAGAGGCTATGACTCATATTCGTCATGGATTCCATTGGCAAAGTAATCAATGAGTTGAAAGATTAAAGGTTTTACATCACAGTTATTCCGAATAATCTAGAACGGTACATGGCGATAATGTACCGTTAATGGGTAAAGACATAGTGAATTACCGATAATGGGTAAAGACATAGTGTTCCTTGATTCAATGCAATTCATGGGGTCTTCATTGACTAATCTAATGAAGAACTTATCTAACCCAGATATAAGGTACATAAAGGAGATCGCTAACAAAGAAACTACACTAAAACTACCAACAACAAGAGGTTTCTATCCATACGATTATATGAACTCGTTTGATAGATTTGAAGAAACAGCTCTGCCTAGTAAGGACTGTTTCTACAGTAAACTAGATGACAGTCATATAAGCGATGAAGATTATGAACACGCAAAGACCATCTGGAAAGAGTTCAAATGTAAGCACTTAGGAATGTACCACGACCTCTACCTTGCAACAGACCGTTATTATTACCCAATGTGTTTGAGTCCTTCAGAACGGCGTTAAAGTCGTATGGGCTTGATCGTTGTAATTTTTATAGCAGTCCTGGCATGAGTTGGGAATCAATGTTAGAGTTCACTGGAATAGAATTAGAGCAAATAACTGACGTAAGTATGTACCAGTTTATAGAGAAATTTTTGAGAGGAAGTATCTTTATGATAACACATCGTTATGGTAAGGCTAACAACGACCTTCTGCCTGACTATGATAAAAGTAAAAAGAAAAGCCAT
Organism: Pteroeides caledonicum; assembly: GCA_026546875.1. Lineage (NCBI taxonomy): Eukaryota > Metazoa > Cnidaria > Anthozoa > Scleralcyonacea > Pennatulidae > Pteroeides > Pteroeides caledonicum. Next base: position 9,278 of record JAOBAZ010253617.1, read on the forward strand.
TTAATATACTTAGACGCTAATAATTTGTATGGGTGGCCAGTGTGTTACCACAGACTGACCTTAGGTGGCTTCAAGAAACTGAAATAAACACGCTTTACCTAAGCAATTACTCAGAGGACTCAGAGAAAGGTCTTATTCTAGAAGTTGACTTCTGCTATCCAAAAAAGTTGCATGACCTACACAACTCATATCCTCTAGCACCGAAGAGAAGGATCATGAAAAACGAAGAACTCTCAAAGTATGCTAAAACGATTAAAAATAAGTTTGAATTACCAGACTGTGAACTACCAAAAGTAATAAACACCCTTGAGAATAAACGAAACTGCGTACTTCACTACAGGAATTTACAATTGTATCTATGTCTAGGCCTTAAGCTTAAAAAAATACATAGAGCCATAGAGTTCACTGAATCAAAGTGGCTTGCAGGATATATTTACCATAACACCAGAAAAAGGACACGAGCTAGTAACCCATTTGAAAAAGACTTCTACAACCTCATGAACAACAGTTGTTTTGGACGAACTATGATGAATAAACGAAAGCAAATAGATGTTATTCTAGCCACTAATGAGGAAAAATCATCAAAGCACATCTCTAAGCCTAGCTTTGTATCGTCTAAAATATTCAACAAAGATCTAGTTGCAATTCATAGGACTAAAAGCAAGCTTAAATTAGATCAACCCATATATGCAGGAATGGCTATAGTGGATCTCAGTAAGATCCTAATGTACAGATGGCACTATGACTACTTGTTAAGAAAGTATGATGGTGACCAATTGGAGGTATTGTTCACTGATACAGACCCTCCCTGTTACCTTGTTAAGTGTGATGATATATATATATAAGAACTATATATAAGAACATGTGGAAGGATAAAGACTTGTATGACAATTCAGACTCTCACCCAAAGTCACCATATAACTTTGAACAAGAAAGAGATTGATAAAATGAAAGCCACGTTGGTGAAAAGCCTACGAGTGTGTTCATCGGATTGAGATCAAAGATGTACTCCTTTATTGTAGGTGATAGTGGAGGAAAGAAGTGTAAAGGTATTAAAAAGTCAGTAGTTAAGAAGTGTATCAAGCATCTAGACTATTTACAAGTAATAAAGGAACAAACTCGGTTACTACATAAAATGAATACCATTAGAAGTAAAAACCTTAAGCTTAGATGATATGAAATGAATATCTAAATGAATCACTATCTTGCTATGATGATAAAAGGTATATTCTACAAGATGGAATCACTAGTCTAGCATACGGAAACTATAGACTATAACCAATAATAACGGGGGTGAAGTATGAGGTCCAATTTGACAGTCTTTTTGAAGATATTGAAACTTACATCCTTAAATCGATATGAAGTTATAAGGTTAATATCCTTAAATCGATATGAAGTTATAAGGTTACTGAATGAGATAGACCAAATTACAATGGAAGAAAGAAAGATTATACATTAATGTCGTGTTATATTAGTATAAATTAATGTCTTGTCGATTTAGTATAAGTTATGGTTTTGTTGTGTTATTATACATTATAGTTCTGTGGATTCAATATAAATTAATGACTTGTGTTATTCAATATAAATTAATTCTTGTTTCATTCAATATAAATTATTGCCGATTTAATAGAAAGCAGAACACAAATATAAAATAAATAAAAAAGAACACAAATAAAAAAAACTAAATATAAAAAACCATGTTTACAATTTATCGATTAGTAGTATAGAAAACCATTAGCGCAGCGTCGTCGAACACATTTTGAAAAAGCAAATCATGAATTAAATGAGTGAACAAGTGAACGAATTAAACTCATGAGTGAATTGAAAAACGTGTTTGAGATATGGTTTTCTATACTACTTACAGCCCCTGTTGGTTTGCAGCATTTTGTGGTGGAATACTTTGCTTATTTTGTACTGGTAAATAATTAAAACAAAATATTGAAATGATACTTAACATCAGGCACAACAGCTAAGGAATTGCCGCGATAACTTCTGAACAGATGTCCATAACCTTCCCGTAAATTCACCAGCTTTGGGGAGGAGAATGATTGACTTTCAATTGCTTAAATTCATGCATGTTTGAAGAACTGCTTCTAAAAAAACACATAAAACACGCATGTAACTCAGAATAGACAAACTTAGAAGAGTAATAAGCAACAGAAAACATTATAATTCTGCTTTCAGACGGACACCAGTAAAACGGACACGTATTCAAATATTGGAATCATTTTTAGTAAAGGGCTAAACACCAGAATTATCATTGGGCAGGGTTATTCATTGTTGCTGCCCGATATCTTAAAAAGATCAAAACAAACTAAGCTTATTCAATAAAGAAATAAAGTTAGTTACAAGTGATATATAGTTAACAGGCAAGGAATAATTATTATTTACAAGGATCATATTAACTGATCCTTGTAAACATTAATTATTCATAACCTGTTAACTACTGTATATATCACTTGTAACCAACTTAGATTTGTTCACTCTCGCACTGACGATGGGATAGGATTGCCGAAACAGGTTCGCTATTAAAAAATGTGTCGTTTATTTGAAATGTACACTCCTGGTAAACAACTAAAACAAAATATTGAAATGATACTTAACATCTCGCACAACAGTTTAAAAATTGGCGCGGTAACTCCTAAACATGGCCAGAAGATGGGCAGAACCTTCCCGTAAATTTAGCCACATGGGTGAAGAGAATGATTCACTTTCAATTCCTTGAATTCTTGCAAGTTTGAAGAACTGCTCTAAAAAAGACACAGGAAACACGCATGTAACTCAGCATAGACAAATTTAAAACTTGAATGAGCAACAAAAAACATTAGAAGTCTACTTCCAGGAAGACAAGAGTCAAACGGACATATTTTCATAAATAGGTACCACTTTTAGTAAACGGCTAAACACCAGAATATTTTTTTGGCAGGGTTATTCATTGTTGCTGAGCGATATCCTAAAAAGATCAAAACAAAGTAAGCTTGTTCAATACAATTAAAGTTTGCTAGCATCTTGAGCTTGAATAGGCTTAAAAGCGAAAATATTCTGCAAATTGTGCACTAATTTCAGGCAGGACGAATGCATGGCAATTTCCAGTCTATAGGTTGTGCTCTAAACAGGATGTATCTTTCTACCAATCGAGTCGGGAAACGGTTCGCATCCCTTGTTGGTTCGTGCTTTGTGGGTGTATCTGCTTATTCTCACGACTAACTCTACTTATAACTACTGGTAAATCATTAAAACAAAATATTGAAGTGATACTTAACATCTCGCACAAAAGCTCTGGAATTGCGCGATAACTTCTAAACAGATGTCCAGAACCTTCCCGTAAAGTTACCAAAATCGGAGAAGAGATTGATTCACTTTCAGTTACTTGAACTCTTGTATGTTTTAAGAACTGGTCAAAACAAGACACATAAAGCACGCATGTAACTCAAAAACAACAAAATTAAAACAGGAATCAGCTACAAAAAACATTCTAATTCTCCCTCGAGAGGGACACCATCGAAACGGACAAGTTTTCAAATATTGGAATCACTTTTAGTAAGCGGCTAAAAACGAGAATTTTCTTTGAGCAGGGATCTCCCTCGTTGCTGACCGATATGTTAAAAACATCAAAAGAACTAAACCCACTCATTACACATAAAGTTCGCAAACATCTTGAGCTTAAATAAGCTTAAAAGGGCGGATATTCTACTAGTTTGCCCCAAATTCAACCAGGACGAATGCATAGCAATTTCCAATTTATATGATGTGCGCTATATAGGGTTTATCTTTCCCGCGACGCGTCTGCAAACGGTCCAAATCATTTGTTTTTTCGCAGCTTTTGGTGGTGGTATTTCCGCTTATTCAAACACTTAACTCTACTTATAACTCCAGGTAAATAATTAAAACAAATATTAAAATGATACTTAGCATCTCGTACAACTGCTCAAGAATTGCCGCGATAACTTTTAATCAAACGGCTAGAAGCTTTCTGTAAATTTACCCACATTGGTGATACATAGGTGATGGATAGACAAATTTAAAACTTGAACGAGCAACAGAAAACATTGGAATTCTACTTGCAGAAAAACAAGAGTCAAACGGACAAGTTTTCATAAAACCACTTTTAGTAAACGGCTAAACACAAGATCTTCCCTCCGCCAGAGTTCTTCAATATTGCTGACCGATATCTTAAGACGATGAAAGCAAACAAACCCTAGTAAATACAGTTAAAGTTGGCAAACATCGTGAGCTTGAATTAGCTTAAAAGCGCAAATATTCTACTAGTTTTCACTAAATTCAAGCAGGACGAATGCATAGCAATTTCCAGTTTATATGATGTGCGCTAAATAGGGTGTATCTTCCTCCCGACGCGTCAGCAAACGGTCAACAGAAGTAGTATAGAAAACCATTTGTCGAGAACATTTTCCAATTCATTCCTCATGACTTCAATTGGTTCACTTCGTTCACTCATTTAATTCATGATTCGCTCTTTTAAAATGTGTTGGACATCGCTAGGCTACATGGTTTTCTATACTGCTATAATACTGCCATACTACAATAATACTGAAAATTTGGTCAAGTTTCATAGTGGACAAATCGACAAACCCGTAATCTATAATAAAACGATAAAACTATAATTTATATCAAATTAACAAAACCGTAATCTATATGAAATCGACAAATCCGTATTTTATACTTATTCTTTCTTCCATTGTAATTTGGTCTCTTTCATTTAGTAACTTTATGACTTCACACCAATTTAAGGAAAATAACTCATGCTTGCTATAAGGAGATAACACATAAGAAAACGATATTAGTCTTGCATTATTGATGTGTCTTTCAGTCCCGTAAAACAATGACTTTGCAGTCTCACTATTACTCATCGACTTTGTATTGGTCTAAAAGAGAGAATGTAAATGAGATATCCTTGTTTCCGTACGTCTCTTTCCGAGAAACTCTTTGAATTTAGGAGCTAAGAAGTGGGTCTCAAGCTCATATTGTCCCATTTGAGCATAGTCGAAAGACCTCCGTACCTTAAAGTCCTAAACTTGCGTGGCATGTTTCAAGCCATTGTTGTAGGTTAGCTCAAGGCTAAAGGTATTCGGTTTGAGGTTATGTTTACTGGGCAAAAGACAGAGCTAAACTCAACATGGTGGCCCTTCTAAACATTACTATTTTACCACTGTTGACGGCTGTTTCAGTCTTCAACGTTGACAGAATCTCTTGGAATTGACGATGGGTTAATGGCTGCTCAGCACTAGTGGCGTCAGGTACGTTGTTTATTACATTATGGTCCATGTTTATATCTCCTTTCATCTTCCCACCAGAGATGCTAAGGAACTCTTTAGTTTACAGCAGAGGAGTCTGTTGTTGGAGTGTTTTTTAACCAATTATTAAATCACCAGTCCCTATATTAAGAACTCCTGTCATAGTGTCCCCTCTCTTATCAAGATAAGTCCTAGACACACTAAAGTTAATGTCTTTTTTAGCATTGTCTATGTAGTGTTTATTTCAGCAGAAGACTCAGTTGTTGGTGTGCTTTTGATACCAGTCAAGTCGTTCGATCGCATGTTATGGACTCCCGTCATAGTGCCTCCGCTTTATCTAAATATGTGTTTGTCGTACTTACCTTTTCAGCAAGTCTGTCCTCCACGTACTTTTTATTCACAGCCGAAAAGTCAGATGCTGGGGAGTCTTTTATTCCAATCATAATATCTTTTTTCATGTCTTGAACATAACGACATATAACAGCTGATTGTCTTGACACTGGTATGTCCCTAATACCAGTGAAGTCGTTGGAACCCATGTTAAGAATTCCTGTCATAGTGCCTCCACTTTTATCTAAGTAGGTATCCACTAAACTGCTTCCTCATATCTTACTGTCCACGTACACAAGTAAAAAAACAGTCAAATCATTTGAGTCCATACTTAATGTCCCTAGCATTATGTCTCCTCATTTATCTAACAAATAAAATCTAGACAAAAATATAGATATTATTATAGTACTATATTGTATACAGTGATGGAACTCACTAGATACTTTATTAATAGTTCACTCGGCTGTAGTTTGAGGACTATAGTAGACCCTATTTCAGTATTATGGTTCAAAGCCTATGACGTGTGTGCTTCATTGGGTTATGTTAAGCCTAGGGATACCACAGCTAGACATGTAGACCAAGAAGATCGTATAGCATATAGTGACATACCAAGATCCGCCGTATTCCATGGCGTATATAAGAATGAGAAGACTCATACAATATATGTCAACGAGTCTGGTCTATATTCTCTCATATTAAGATCTAAGCTACCATCAGTTAAGGAGTTCAAACAATGTGTTACATCAGAAGTGTTACCATCTATAGGAAAGAATGGTGAATACAGATTATCCACACACCCTAAAAACAGGTGTCTATCAGTAGTCAGGGAGGACGAATTGCATAAAGCTATTGCGAGGTATGTTAGAACCTACCATAAAAATGCCAATCTCTTAGCCAGTCTTGGAGAGAACCAAGTATGTGACACTGTGGAGAAGATAATAGACTTGAGTCAAATCATCTGGGCTATCGTTCTGGATCACCTGATATTCTGATATTAAATCCTAAATAAAACATATAATCTTCTTGCAATAGAGATGAAAAGTCCTTTAACAGGTGGTCATCTAAGGGTAAATCAGAGAGACACAAT
>JAOBAZ010253727.1:0-15946 GCA_026546875.1 Pteroeides caledonicum
CTATATACACATACTAAATAGTCCATCTATCTGCACCAATTACCAAAAACCTACCATAAAATGGTCCAGCGTTACTGTAGAAATTGCTTTACGTTTGTCGAGATCAGTCCATTTAAATTGCTGAAGAATTTTCAATCGCGTAGCACTGTTAATAGTAATTGTTAAAAAATTATAACTTGAAAATAACTAAATGAGGTAAAAAGTAAATGAGTTACATAATAAAACGTACAAATTATTTTACGGGAGATTATGTCATATCATTGTCAACAATAACAAGCACGAACAACTTGAAATATTTAATAGGTAAAACACTTTGTCAAATGGTAGAGTATTAGAAGTATTTTTACCACTTTTACAATATTTTCTGGAGATTTTCCATAATTTTTACACATGACAGCAGCGTGCTGTCCGCAATCCAAAATTTTGTACCTGAACACCTCGTAGAGAAAAAGCAAACCATTTTTTTTACATACACGACAACATCATGACAATAATTCACAACGTTTCCTTTGATATTCTCTTATTATACAAAGCGTAGGTACCTGGTTGTGACGTCAACAAAATCAAGAAAACGAAACAGCGCACAATAATAGGAAACAAGTCGCTATATACAGTTTTGGAAGTTCTTTTTAACTAGAGCGAATTTAATCTACAATCATTGATCATTGAATTATGGTCATTGAAAACTGGTGTCGACACTCTATCATTTGTTTAAAAGCTAGGACTAACTGAGAATCCAATAACGTGAGAATCGAATAACGTGAGAATCGAATAACGTGACAATCCATTTGCCGACAATGCTGCGCAGACTTTCTGGTGCCTCATCCTACTATAGTTATTTTTATTTCGTTTTCTTGATTGTTTTTAATATGTATACATCACTGATCTGCATATTGACAGGAATCGCTATATCTTGAATGCTGCATGTTATATATAAAAAAAACGTCTGAAATGATTCAGTTGCCATAAACCTGAACATTTGCTGAGAAAGTGGACGTATTTAATACGTCAAAAGGAAAAGTTGAACAAGACCAAATTTGTTCTCGGTGTCGAAACATGGCAAAAACTAATCAGTACATATCATTGCAGATGTATTTCTTCAACAGGGGACATCATATAGATAAAATAAAGCTTCTTCTTCGTGTACAAATAGCGGCCAGTGAGGTCACGCAAGAGCTCATGCAGTTCAGCTGATACAGTAGTGTTATACACCTGTGTGTACATATTTAAATAAGAAAATGTACAAAATCTAAAGATTCAATCACGTCCATCTATATGGACATCTAGCCAGTTTTCAATAATCATAATAGACAATGTCCCTTTCTTTTTTTCTTTTCTTAAAAAATAAATAAGCAAACGAGCAGACACGCGGAGAAGTAGATGGGTAGATGAATTGATCAACAAATACGTAGATGAATAGATGAGTAGATAACTAAATATATTAATGAGTACATGAACAATTAAATTCTTACCGCACAAGTTTCTGTGGTTTTATGACGCGGTTATAGTAGGTCCTCGTTAATTGTTCCTGAATAAGAGAAGTTTAATATAATAAAATGGAAAAGACTGGAAAACAATTCCCCCTGCCTGGGTAAGTCACATGTGTGGATTTTAAAAAAAGTGTGGCACCACGATATGTGTACGTGACACTCTGAAGTTCACTTTTTGAATGACTCTGGCAAAATTTTCCAGAGTGATTTGTGTTGTTAAACCTTAACTGCATTCTTCATCTATGATTACACAATTATACAAATTAAACGGCGCACGATTATACAAATGAAACGGAAATAAAAATAAACCTACCTTAACCATATTGAAATTCACTGTTGTGGTTTTAAGTCTAAACATATTCTCAACAATTTTTTGAAAAAGTAACTAAAAAATAAAAAAATTAAGGCAATAAATATTACATACCAAAAAAAATAATCAAAAAATTTGACATTGTTGATATATTTTTTCAACCACGTTAAAAGTAAAAAATAACTGTTAAGAAATATTTTTTTGTAGTAAAACTAAAACAAAACCTTAAAATAATCAATCAAAATTGTGCCATATATACAGATGCTTATATATAATATAATCATGGTCCGCTAACAATGGTCCGCTTCTTTATACACATTGTTACTTAAATCACAGATATCTCTCTTACGGATAATGATGTACTCAATAGATGGTATGGACGAGATCGTGGATTACACCAAGTGCGTTTACGAATATTTTTATATCTAAAAAACCTACTTGCAATAACAATGCCCCACTCATCTACCTAATTTTTGCAAACGCAACATTCGCATCTTTGGGTACTTCCAAAAGAAATTCCCTAATCTCTTCAATTCTGGAATTTAATACTATGTTCCCTTATCTCTTCCTCGAACCAACAAATTGTGTAAGCACCAACCTCATTTATGCCTCTTTTCCAGTTATCGCCAGGCTCGGTAAAACTCAACTTGCAACCTCGCTGCGAGCATTTACGAGCACTCTGATTGGACTAACGTACTCGCAGCTAGCTTGCAGGTTGATTTGTGCGGTGAGTGGAAGAGGCCTTAGACTACCATCCCAGATAAACGAGTTTGGAAAAGAGAACCATATCCAAATGTACCTTTGCAATGGTACCTCGTTCGACAATTAAGGGCGGTAGGAAATGTGACAGACAGCAGCATATGACCCAAATTTTGTTCAAGTCAGCAGCGATTGAGATTGGAAATGAGACTGTATTTAAAATCCTAAAAGTCCTTATCCTTGAAATTGCTTTCTCAACATGTATTCTAACAGATGCAAATCCTTGTTTCTGTCTCATCTTCCAGTGTCAAATGATCCTTACCACAGAGAAATGGTGGAATGTTTAGAGACACTATCTGGTAAATCTTTCTCAATGTCAAATCCTTTGCCAACCATAACAGAATCACCATACCCAAGCAAGTCAAGGATACCACAATCCTTGGTGATTTGCTGGTCACTGAGCCTGCCGGCATATAAGTCAGACCCAAAGGTGGCAGCTGCTGATGGGCTAATGCCAACCAAGCCCTTAGCAGCTGTTTATATGCTGAGTAACACTTTGGCTTCTGAAGGAGCTAGGTGTTTCAATATAAAGTTCTGAGCCGTCAATAATGACACGCGTTGTTTGGTACAACTCTTTAAATGATCCAGGCATTGTTCGTTCAACAGATTTCCTTGCTGGCCAGATTTAACCGTGAGTGCAGAAAGTCAACCCATGTAATAAATATTCTTGACATTTGGGATTGAGATACGCCAGCTCTTGTTGGAAGATCTACTGCCAGTAGCCCCCAGCGAAGACGGACTAATACCAGGAGGAACACTTGTTCGAATAACAACGACCTTTTAGGACCACGTTTAACCATATCATCGGATACTAGCTTGTCCACATCTGTTTTACTGCCGTAATATACAAGGTTCTTAGCAGCAGGCATGAAAGAATCCAAAAGGATTTTAAATGCTGTATAATCTCGGACAACTGTATAAAATTTAAGCAGATTGTCATTGCTCTTAAAACATTGAACCGATAAATGTTTCTTCTGTGCTTGTTCTTGCATGTAATTGCGTGATTAAAGTGTTCATTTCACTCTTTTGGCGTTTATTTTCTGATTTCAGCTCATAATTTTCAGCCTTTAATCTCTTTTTTCAACTTTAATTTTTTAATTAATATGCAGCTGTTCAACTAACTGCTCTTCCAGACAACATTTTCAGTACCGTTATCAGTAATGAGTCTCTTGGTTCTCGTTTATTTCAAAGAAAAGTCTACATCTGCCATTTTGACTTTGGTGGTTTGGGAAACAAAGGTGTTCTGTACCTTGCTTTAATTGTTGGTCCAGTGCGTGTCGTGCGTTTGGCGTAGTTGTTCGAACGGTACTTAAGGACATTCCATGGCAGCTTGTTCATGTAGACTTGCGACCTGCAGGAAAATGAACCGAGCACACTCTATGGCCAGATGTAGGCGTAAAATCCTTGCATGAAATCAGATTTATCCACTGATTTCGAAGTTTCAAGAGTTCGTAAAAGAACTGGAGTCTTCATTGGTTTGAACATCTGAAAGTTGACAAACGACAGCAGCGAACTCACTTTCCACAGTAGCCATTTTGAATGTTTTGATAAATTCTGACTACAAAAACCAACATTCATTGCGCGCTAGCCTGTCTGACGTCTGACGTCATTATTAGCATGACCCCACTGGGCGCCATGTTGCCTGTAACACAAAATTCCTATAATACTTTGTAAGCGATATTCTTCAATATGTGAAAAATTGTCCGGAAGGTTGCAGTTATGATAAATATTTGCTTTAAGTCTGAAAGTCACTGTATTGGAAACGATAAAAAAGGAAGTTTTTTGAAGAAAATTTTAAAATCGACGGCCAGCGAAAACTAATCAGTAGATATTTCTGCTCGTGTAAATAGTTTCCGGTCTTGAACATCTCACAAAATGTTTAAAATGTCACGTTCTTTGTTGTAATTATTCTTTCATTAAGTCAACAACTTCTGGCAGCACAAAGTAAACAATATACATATCTCCTTTGTGGTGTACAACCATGGCCACCAGTGGGGTCACGCAAGAGCTCAGTTCAACCAAACCAGTTAATAATCGGTGAATTTAGCATATATTTAGGAGATTTACGACGCGAATGCCCATGTGTTAGGCGTGAACGGGAAACCCTGATACAGGAGATTGGAAATTTATGAAATAAGAAAGTGGTTGGCGGCGTATGGCGTCATCCTCAAAAATTGGTTGAATTAGCTTACCGGTAGTTTATCGTTGAATCCACTAAAGGTCAACTCAATTCCACATTCATATACAGTAATACCGTAGCTGCAAGAAAAATAAATGAACATATTAATCAATCAATCAACAATCGGTCGATCAATCAGCTAAACAACCAACCAACCAACGAATCAATCTTACTATAATCCAGCCACGTCAGCGTCATAAGCCACATGTTTCATATAAAAATCAAGCAACAAACAATATAGTTCTGCAAGTACCATCCTGAAAAAAGCCAAAAATATGCACGATTATTATCCCAGTACATATGATGTTTTTATAAATTTTTGGTTGATCTCTATTAGTTACAGAATTAAGTATCATCTTTGGGAAAAATTACCTGGTTTTCTACTACATTGCTTAGTTATTCTATTCGTATTTATCTCACTTTTAGTAGCAGTTTTGTTAAAAACCTCTGATCGAGCAGGTTCTATCCTTGCAACGCGTTAATACAAAGTAAAGACAATGGACAGAGAAATACGCCTAATCATATCTACCAAACCATACTTATTTGAAATGTTAGTGGGATACATTTAATTCCTGCTAGAAACATTAAGACAATACAGTATAAAGCAATTTTAACCAAATATACTTTACATTTGTGGACTTTCGTTGAAGACTGGAGACTTTAGATAGAAACAATATCTCGCTAAACAAAAACATTGAAAGCGTGCCACATCGTCATAAAGAATCATTTCAAGTGTCAATGTATTTAGCTAGAAAATTAGCTAATTAGGGACAATATACTATTCTAAAGTCTATATTAATGACATAATGAAAATAGTGTGAATAAAAATACAGTATATACATTAATTTAAGAGAGTTACTAAATTCTATATTGTACTTTATACAAATTACAAAACTACGTTAAAAAATAGTGCTCATGAATTGCATAAATTGCAACAGTTGGTATCATATAGGAATATTAGGAATTGGCTCCATGAGTTTTCTTAGACAACTTCTTAACTCCTCAAAGCTGAATGTCTTGTTCTTTGTTCTTATTTTTTTGCTTCGTTCTCTTGTTTATTCTTTTGTTCTTCGCGTCCGATATATTGGAAACTGACCGTTAAAGCCACAATTAGGGTCAGAGTTAGAATAACATAACAATTACAATGCAACAAATTAATTATTGCGCAAGCTTTACAATCTCAATTGTTTATTGCTTACAACGTTACAATTGTTTGTTTCCCTTTAAATAAAGAAAACGGAAGGTCGACACATCGTAAGTGAACTAGCATATATTTTATGTGAACTCGAAATTGAAATTCTAGATCTAAAAACTTAAAATTTGAACTGAAATTCGTCTTAACTTCATCTAGTTAGCAGACATAAGCTGACGTTTTCACTTAGCGTACGTGTTAGGTATAAATTTTTAAAAGAAATAAGATTTTTGAGCGGTCAACACCCCTAGCAATCTCACAGTCTCCTTGAACAGGAGCTTGAATAAGGTAGCCAGTTTGCTAAGCTGGCTACGTCAAACATGTCTATCGCTTTTGAGTGCACTTTTTTGAAAGTGTTTCCTTTAGAAATATTAATCTTATTAACTTTGGTAATGAGATTAATAAGCATTTAAAAGCAGGTTAAATTAGGGTTAGGGCTAAGAATAGGATTAGAGTTCGACAAAATTTTATGAAAATAATTATGTTACGCAACATTAAGCACGTTACTGACTTTTTATGCAACAAAAAATTGCTGCGGCCACTTTGGTTACCAACAAAATTAGAGGGATGCTACTTAGGTTTGTGTTAACGCCGTCTTCATTACCAGTTCCAAATTAACAGGTCCAAATTTACAACAACAGTTACACATGACATAAGTTCACACGCTTGTTTTAATTTTGAATCATGTAACAGATGTGAAGCGGGACTACATTATACATAAGTTATACTTCAGCTTTCGTCTCTGAATTAAGTTTTCTGAATTTTTCAATGTTTTAAAGGCAGGAAAAGACTTTGCAAGTGACTATTATAAATGGACTTGCCCCTATACCGGTAAAATTTATGTTCCGAAATATTTGTGACTTTTACTTTACCTTTTGGCACCAGAAATTTTTGATCTTGTTTGTACCAAACTTTTCCCTTCGTACTTTCATGTACAATCACTGGATACTAAAAAATTCAGTCTTCTTTGACACTCGGAATTATAATGAATTATTAACAGTAACGTATGGGAAACAGTAACACAGTATTTTGTGAGCCCTTAAGCGTCAAAGTTTAATTTTACTGGCGTCCAAATGCCCATAAAACATACTTATTATCCCTCGGTCCAAGTCATGAAATTTTAAGTAGCAGATCATGATCAAACGTACAGTATACTGTATGCATACGATGTACACGTACAAGTTTACATTACCTGAAAAAAATCTGAAGAACTTACTTTTAAAGGCATTTCGCATGCCAGAATGTCAAAATTTGTCGCTATAAAAAAGAACACTGCAGTTCATCTAAATGATCCTTAAAATTCTTATCAAAAACTTTGTTTAATATCGACACCCAAATTGCCAATGCTATTTCCTATCAGTCATTAGTAGAAAGCTACGAGGTTTCTATTTAATAATTAGTCAATTAGTGATTCCAAGCCCATATTCACTGTGCCGAAGGCGAAGTGAATACAATAGACTCGAATTCAGCCAACTCAAAGCGACTAATTGCTTTAATATAAATTTCCAAGTGGTTACAAATAATAATCAACACAATTTTATGAAGATTCACTTCTAATTTATTATTTTAATTAATAAGATAAAAATGCAAAAAGCTATAATCACTGACCAGTGACTCTCACTTCAGAGACAGTGAATCTTGACCAAACATAATACAGGAAAATCATAGTCACCTGGGAATTTACACTAAAAACTATCAGTTTATAGAAACCTCGAACTAATAATCCAAGTATGAATAGCTTTTCAAGAATTTCGATTAGTTAGTTAAGCAATAAACATATAAATACATTTACTAGCAGAATAGTAAAGACACCTTTTGTCCCGCATTAAACAAAAGTAAATATTCCATAACATAGTTCACTACACCAACAAAATCTTCATTTCAACGAACAGAAATTCATTAACACATAATGATTTACAACTACATTAATACGTCACTTAAGAATAAACGTCAATTTCAATTTCATTTATAGAAATTACACATCTATTACATTTCACTCTACATATAGGTACCGTACGTGTCGTCCGTCTCGGTATTAGGACCACAAACTGTACTTCCTTCAATTCTATTGCCGTGAGGTTTGATTTAGAAGGAATTAAAGTGAGCTGCAAAAACTGAGTTAAAATTCACTGTACAGTTTTAAATAGAGAGCTTCGGTTAAGGGAACGAGTACGACTACGAGTCAGTGGGCTCGATTTATATAACAGGAGGGAGATCTCGTTGCCTTTATAAGCCACGTTTAAAATTGTAATACGTCATTTCCAGTCCTTTTGCTCGGTCTTTTGCACTATTTAGTTCATAGATTAGTACGTGCGAGACCGAGCAAAAGGACTGGAAATGACGTATTACAATTATAAATTGGCGTCACTCAGCAATCCAAAGATCTCCATCCAGTTATATAAAGTAAGTATCGAGCTCACTGTTACGAGTACCACAATAACATGTTTACTTCCGGTGGCGTGACCAAAGCTGGATTTTTGGCGCGAAAGTCGTTCTCGGCAAACGAGTTCACTCTTACTTCGTTTTAAAGTAAGAAATATGAAATATGAAATATGAAATACACCTCCTGTTACAATAAAAAACAAGATAAATAACTAATATACATCCGACTGTGTAGTTTGTGAACGTATTTAGAGATGTTTTGCTTATTTAAAAGTAGACAAAAGTTCGTCGTCGTTCACAAAAGTACACATTTAGTCTTGTGCATCACTCAATGCACATTGCAGGCACAAACAAAGAACATTTTTAGACGCTTCTAAAAGTGGCGTGTAAGGAGACGGCTTTAATCTATGACGGTGCACCAGCTCATCGGGGAGCCGAACGTCCTGCTGAACAAATCACGCTACGGATGCTACAACCATATTCTCCACTTCAAAACATCGTTGAGGATGCCAAAAGTGTGCTGAAAGCAGCAATACGAAATGACATCCCACGACTTGGAATACAGTTGAAGATGAATAACAGAATCAGGGCGTGTCAAGAACGTATTCCATTAGGGGAATACAGAAAAAACGTTTTGCTACTGTAGCTGCTATACAATAATAATCTGAAGGTACAAGTCATATTTCAGACACATACAAGTTTACCTACCTCGATGTCATACCTACCAAACTACTTTGTATCGACTGTTTGGTTATGGTTATTAAACTTCTTTAAATGCAGTTAAAATTGACCTTTAATCTTAAGTGTTCTATTAATTTAATTGTAATTCAGTAAATGCTGATGAATTTCTGTTCGTTTAAATATATTTTCAATATTTAAGTTTTACTGGTGCAGTGAACAATGTTAATGAATATTTAATTAGGGAACTTGGAAAATCTTATCAAGTTGTGGCGAGCTGAGTCAGTGTAACGTTTAAACACCGAGTCAGCGTATAAAAAACTGCTTTCTAAATTCATACCTGACTACCTGACAAGTTTGACAACAGACCAACAACACAGAACGCCTTACTAAATTTTCTCCTTAATAATTACCTTATTCAAAAAATGTCGTATGAGGTAAAATAACGAATATAATACGCGAAAAGAAAGCACAGCACATTAATAAGAGTGAATTAAAATGATCTGTTTGTAGCAGGTATAACCGGTGGGTTTAAACCACGAAGATGTAATGTGTGAAGATATAACTGTGTTTACTATGCCGGGTATACGATGTCGCTCAACCGTTGTCGCTTTTGAGAAAAACAGTAAACCATGGCCACTTCTATTACGAAAGCAGCACAAAACACGCTCTGTCCACGCTCCCTGTAGATAGACCAAGATTTGAGAGCTTTGTTTGCCGGGAAAAGAGGGTACAGTCTGAAGAGTTCAGATTGTATTTATGCGACAGCTTAGCGTTTAAAAAAAGGAAATTGGTCACAAAATTAAATATTCAGTGACATGTATGAAATGGAAATCGGATTTGTTTTTACTTACCAATAAACGTATTCTCCCTGGGTAAGTGCAAGCTAGGATGTGGGTTCAAATCTACGTGTTAATAAATAAACAATAAAAAAAACTCTGAACTATGAAGATTATATGCTACTATGTCTGTACTTAAAGGCATTAACACTGTACCAAACAAGGTTTTACAAAAATAATTTACACAAAAAACTTCACACACTCGCTTCAGAACGCTTGGATTGATCACCTGAAAATTGCTTCGTGAGATTTTTCTGGGGCTCTCACGCAGTAAACAATAAGTCCGCTAAATATGGTTCTGTCAATATTAAATGGCGAGATCGCGTTTTGACTTACATGTAAGGTTAGAAATTTCGTTTGGGTCACGCATAGTTACTAAGTACATGGTTAGGAAACCAGATCAAAATTCACTAGAACTCGTTATCTATGTCCATTGTTTATGCAAAATTATGGTTGCTTCCGCGTCACGTGTACCGAAACAACTAATAACTGAGCCTTAATACGAAAGAATACAAATTTGAACCACTGTCATTGGTTATTCATCCGGAAATACAATAGGCACGTGACGTTAAAGTGACCATAACAGTACCCAACATGGATAATGAGTTTTTTTAATTTTAATCGAGTTTCCTAACCATGTACTCCAGTTGGTCGTTAACGACAGTGATACACCAGATAACTTTTTAGCCAATCAACGAAGAATTCCACTTCCAATTTTTATATTATGCTATACACAACACACTTTTGGCGAAACGTAAGAGCCTTAATAAAGTATCGGTTGTAAGCATCTTGAATGGAATGAAATAATTTTAACTTAAAAACCTAGACCTTATCTAACTTATCTCCTCGTCCAATTTCTCCCAGTCAAATTAACTGGGTACGCCTGTACCTAATTGAAAAATGTATACACTGCAGTTTTTTTTGTCAATAGATCAATTTTTTACAAGTTCATAGTGAAGAGGATGACGTGTTACTCTATTAGAAATTGAGTTTTCTTGATTGTGGGATGTTTGTTTTAATCGTGTGTTTTTATTTTTCAAGTTGTATTTTTTCAATCTGTTTTGTATTTCGTAATTAAAACAATTATAAGCTATTATAAGGGGAAAAACAGGGGCCTAGTTCTTGAAAATTGGCTAATAAGGTGTTTAGTTTTCAACGGTATAACCGACAATTTTAACGGACAGTTTAAAGCTGCTCGGCACGTAATTCTTTTTGCCATTGTCGCTTACATCGAAGCTTTACATTTTCTGCATACATGTAATAACACATAGTTTTGCGTCAATGCACTCTCGTTGTAAATTCCTCTATAGATGATACGAAAAAAAAATTTGTGTGATTTGCCGTTTTCGTAGCGAGTCGGTTGCATTTTTCAGCGGGCGGATGAGAAAAACGGGCCCGCTGTTTCTCAGCCACTCAGACTGCTTTATCATTTTGTACTATGAAAAATATTTCTTATTTACTTTATTCTACGTGCCTGCGTGTAAAAAGGTATAGAAGTGATTTTTCGGTGATCACCATTGCCTAATATTAGTTAACGCGTCTAATTAATGTACACACCAGTTGTAACGATAATATTAAGATGTAAAACAATTTAAACATACTTTTCCAAGATTCTTCCACTTGATGGTCTAGAACTAAAAAAAAATGAATATTGTTAGAATATGATTCAACTAAAAATAATTAACCCTGCTTAAAATAAATATACACTATTACTGCTGGGAGATACGAAAAAGGGAAATACTCCCCGGGGAAAAAAACAAATTCCGGGATAATCAAATTCTTAAATTTTACAGAACGATATTGACTGCAAACAATTTTTCCCAAGTCTTAATCAAAGTGTCTTAGTTTGTTTTTTTTGAGGTTGTCCTGTGTATTTATGCGGTAGTAAACCGTGTATTTTTACAGCCAAGGAAGCTTGCAAATCAGGTGAATCAGTTTCACCTTACCCTGACTAAGAGAAAAACAGTGCATCAAACAGCGCGGGGCATCAAATTCTTGCAAGTGAAAGCTATTATACTGTTACTGGCCATAAGGAGAAAGATGACGGTATGATGTTTTACCACAATGCATAGCGGGTATCAACCATAAATAGATGGAAAAAGATGATAACGACTATAGCTAATGGCGTGCGATTTTAAACATAACGAAGAAAATAACTTCCTTTTTGTATCTGTTCCTTAAAAAAACGTTAATTCACTTTTTAAACTATTTCTGACCACGATGCATCTGGTAAAATGTACATCTGTGATCTTTTTCGTTATAGTCAATTCTAAACAAGGTATGGCGAGTAATCACTTGGATATGTCCCAGATATCTTATAAATTAGAGATATCGTCCTATACCTCATTTTCATAAAAAATTGACAAAACCAACCTTGTGAGGAGAAGCGTGTTCCGAACCATTTCTCTTCCTGTGTACATTCACTAGCAATGTTTCTTGATATCAACATTATGTTGGCTTTTTCAGGCACTAAATTATTTTGGATATGATTTATTATCTACAACGAAACAGTACAGTTTATTTTTTTATTTGTACGTGCCTAGTGATATTTTTTGATTTCCTGCAATCTGATTGGCTGCAGCAGCGGACAGCTTTTTACGATATTTTGACCGTGGTCCAAAAGTGTTATTTTTTGCAACAAGTTTGTTTACAAGTGCTAAAATCGTTAAAAATCTTATTTAAATCTTTAAAATTGATTCAAAAGCTAATGTAAACTATTCAAGAAGAAAACAAAAAAATGTGTTCAGGTGGTAGTTATCATAGCGAGAGTGAATTTGTTTGTTTTGGCTTGTTGTTTTGTCATGCAAAGTTATGCACTTCTATGTTCATTTAGCTATGCGTTTTACAACGTGAACTGCTTAATTATAAAAACAAAAAAATAAGAATGTTATTTACCGTTTAGGTCGGTCCGTACTGAAAAAATACCCTCCCTCGGCCTCAGAAGCGTCCCTCGGCCTTCGGCCTCGGGCCGCTTCTGAGGTCTCGTGGAAATATTTTTTCAGGACGGACCTCCCAGCCGGTAAATAACTTATAGTACGCCAGTTAAAAGGAGTAGCGAAGTAATCTCGGTATTAATATAAATATATAATCTCGGGCGTTCAACAAAGCAATAATGCCGTAACACCAACAGAAGACAATTTAAAAAAATTCAAGGCAGCAGCACCGCAAACAGAAAATGATACAAGTCAAAAAACAATCAAAAAACACGCCAAACTGGCACAATTTCGAAAACAAATTGGCCGAGGAATTTATTACCGAAGATGAACTTCTCAAGTAAAAAAAATTGAGTCAGTTAAGTGTGGACTCTTTATCTTCCCAAAGGTAGGGAAGCGACACAGGCGTATGTAAGCTAGAATAACAATTTCAGGGGAGAACAACAGCAGCGTTTCACACAACTACGATCTGGATGAACTTTGCGATAAAAAAGTAATAACTTCGATCGTTTTTCACCTTAACGTGCGTCGTAAGAAACCATTAAAGTGTTACCATTTTGCCACGATAGTCCCGAGTGACCAGGCCTTACTACGCCAATATCATCAAAATTTTATGTTTGGTTCCGCTAAATTTTTAAAGTTATAATATTGGTTATTTTACACGTAATAGCACTTATTGTTACACAATTTTCAAGCTTAACGTCTTGAAAAAGTTTTGTATTTTTTAAAAAAATGCAGAAACGGCAATAATGTTTGAGATAATTATTTTTCTTTTGTGATTATTTGGAACAACATGCTTAACTTTTCAGGCAAACCACGCGACACAGATCGATATAATAACTAAAATATTTTAAGAAATTTAAGAACCTCAAAAAACACAGGTTTTCACATCATCACACCAAGTTGGCATATGACATCATCAAATAGAAGAATATACCATACATGTATTATGTTTATTAGGTTAATAACAGGAAAATATAAAAAACGAGAAATCCTTTAATGTTTTGTTTGTCCTCTGATATCGTTTTTGTCCCCTGACGCGTAAATTAATCTGTCAAAATTTAACATGCATAAAAGCGTCAAAAGAGAGAAATATGTGATAAACTGTTTATCACATTCGAGTGTTCGAGCCTTACATATTCAACCATTTAACTGAAATATAGTGGATGGTAAAACGTTTAAATACAGCCTCATGAACTGTAAAATAGATAAATATTAATTCAAGACTGTTAACGTAAATCTCATGATAGTCTGCCTGGTAAATCCTTTGGCAACTTGACTGGAAAGAGAATTATTTGCCCTTCAAATCCGGTACATGGTACTATAAAAAAATAATTCTACACTGCTGGTTTATATACAATATACAATTACCTATTAGGTAACGTGTTTGGATAGCATTATCCAAACACGCTGTGATCTTGCGAGAGTTGCAAAAATTTCAAAGTGAGTGATTTCAGTAGCTTTTCTCAACTCGAGCAATATCCCAAGTGTTTGGATAAAGCTACGCAAACACGTTACCCATTAGGTAATTGTTTTATAAAATAACAACAACAAATTTTCTCGCAAATTTATTGCAACGTCACAGTATTAGGATCTAAATTCTCCCAAACTTAGAAAAAGAGCCAATTGCAAGGAGGTTTTAACCCGTGTTTGTATCGTGTAATCCAAACACGGCTAGTAACCAATCAGCGCGCGTAACACATATGTTATTTATTTTCCAAATTGGATAAAAAAACACGTTCCCGACAAAATATATCTTAAGCACGACAAGAAGGCGCCATATGCATGGATTCAATATCCATTCCATATCAATCCTTTTGGAACATTGCGTAAAGTTGAAGGTAACACACAAACACACACACAACTCTGCGCATGCAGGCAAATATAAAAAGCGGATTTTTGTTGCTAATCGAATATCGTGTGCTAATATCACGGATCGACAAATCTCATTGAACATGGTTGACATTACACGAGCTAAAATAAATCATGTAACTTCGACTTTATTACCTTTTTATCAAAATCCCACACCAAATGTCCTCCAGTAAGGTAATCGTTTTGAGGATAAAGCTAAAATTCAACGCAAAAACCCTGTGAGATTTTTAAACAGTTTACTTAAAAATGAAGTTCCATAAACGTAGGGTATAAACCTGCATGCACTCAGCAATTTCTTCAACGTAATCAACCGTATCAACCTGGATAATCAAAAACACAAGAAAAATTGAATAACTAAGTTGTTACTAAAATATCTTCAAACATAAAATCAAACAAAGAATTCTAAAAAAAAGATACGAATAGAACAAATATAAGATTAAAATGGCACAATAATTGCTTTAAAAATTTAAAAATACAACATGAATATGTTTTATAAGCGTAATAACTGTGCAGAAGTTTGCAAAATTCACTCAAACGGAGGTACAGGGTAACCAAAGATTTTCACGAATTTCCGTAATATATTTACATTTAACTAAACGTTTACAATATTAGGCAGAATGGTAAAAAAATCCATCAACCAATTCTAGATAGAACTAAAATAAGATCGCATCAAATATGTTTTGTAAAGTGAAATATATTATTTCAAAGACTTGTTGACAATTTGCAAAATCATACCATGAGCTTACATCTAATAAAATTCGCCTAAAATCTAATTAAAAATTGCCACACATTTTGGGCTACACTATGGCGTTCCTCTCTGCGACCTACACGGCATAATCGATACCTCGCAACCTGCTCACGATGACCATGTGTTCAGTTTATAAATCATCTAAAACTTGAAACACAGGCGCTTGCAAGTGACAACTGTGTGATCCATTAGGACACTCGGCACGGGAAGCAATGTTCCATACATACCTATTTTCATGGAAGTATTTACAATATCAAGCAAAATATACGCTCACCTCTTCTTTAAATCTAAAATTGTTATCTTCGATTTGCTTTATTTCTAAGAATATTCTGAAATAGAGTATGAAATGTATTGTTGAAAAAATCTACTTTAAATTTCTTAAACAGGAAGTCCCTCCTTTACTTTTAATTAAACAAACCAAATTATCCTTTTAACGCTGCCTGTGCAGATATGCAATTCACGTAATGTCATTTAAAGGGAAATAGCAATATTTTTTTATCGTCCCAAATGAAAGAACTCTTAAAACTATTTAATAACTTACTTTACATATTTATTGTATCTTTC